>VXBT01009349.1:706311-862217 GCA_013400235.1 Oriolus oriolus | reverse complement strand
CGGCAGAGCTCCGCCTCCTCCCTCCTCTCTCGGCGGGGCGACTTCCTGTGCTAGCGGGGCCCCCGCCACCTCCTGCCCCAGCGTCCCCGCCTCCCGGGCCCGCCCGCTCTGCCCCGGCGCCGTGGTACTTGCGGTGGCGAGGAAGGTCCCACTCGGCTATGGCCCTGGAGTGTTTTGCCGGTTTTTCCAGGGAAGATGCTTTGGGGGAAGCTGAAAGCCACGGAGTGTTTCAACATACCTCAATCACACTCTCCGCTCTCTTTTTACCACTTTATTTCCTGCCTGTTTCAGAAATGTTGCTCCAGACTTGTAGGGCGAAAAGCAATCAGCCACCTTCACGTCGTAGAATCACAGGATGGTTTGGGCTGGAAGGGACCGTAAAGATCATCTTGTTCCTGCACGCCATCATCCTCACTCATCACAAGGCCACGTCAGTGGGAACTTACATTCAAAGTCCTGAAAACAAAACACATGGCAAATTACAAACAGGTAATTTTTTGGCTACCTTGAGGTGGTGCTGGGCCTTCTGCAACAGATAATTCCTTTACTTCAGTGCAAGAAGCAAGCTACTGACTCTCGGAACAGCTTACTGATTAGTATTGCAAATGAATGCCTTGGTTCATGCAAAATGGCACTTGATAACCAAGTGTAACACTCCCCTGTAAAGAAAGATACACAGAAAAAGAAACATTTGCATTTGTTTACCTCTGCAACTTTGGAAGTGAAAGCCCTACCCAGCTGAACTTTCCCATCTTTCTAGATGACATGCATACAGAATGGAGAATGAGCCTGTGGAAAAGTTGATTAATCAGAGTTTGTGTCTTGCATGCATGCCAAACCAGGGTTTTCTCCAGTCATTTCTATAGCAGGCTTAATACATGCTTGAAATGATACGGCAGGATATCGTGTCCTGATTTTGAGTGATGAGATAAAATACTTTTTTTCGTACCCTTTTATTTTGTCAAGAAGTCTCACACTAAGAGTATTTAGCTGCTTTGAACGTGGTGGGTCACTGGACTCAACCTTACATTTCCTTCCCAAGAAATCTTGTGCTACTCTGGGACTGGAGTTACCACAACCACTGTGGGCACCTCCTCTGATTTTTCTAATTTCTGTGTTCAGAATTTTCAACAATAATTTTAATTCATTCGTATTCCTAATGGTAGGGCAGGAGTCATATACATGTAAAATATTTTAATACTTCGTTTTGATTCTTTGATTGTTTTAATATGGTTCAGTTAAACCCAAGTCATGATCATGCTCATGGATACTTAAATATAGTATTACGTAAAAAACAGGACTCACATTCAAATAGATATTACACATGATTTTTGACTGTGGAATCACAACCAAAAAAATCCCGTGAAGAAATATCATAATCAGTGTTCTTGACTGCATTATTTTGTATTATCTGAACCACTGCTAAGGAATTTGTCCGTGTAAGCCCTAGTAGCAAAATACATCTGGTTCTAGTTCAGTTTCACCTAATTTGACCTAATCACACTATTCATTTCACTACTGAGTTGTTCTTCTAAGTGATAAATCAGTGTATGTGCAGCAGCCTCGATACTTAATCTGTAAAGAAGCCATAAGGAATTATGACTTTGTGAAAGAGCTCTATAAGCACTGAGATGTTTTCACCGTTTTAGTTTCGCTGTTTCATGTTTTCATTCTTAATCCTCATTTTATGGGAAAATTGTTTGTTTCCCACTGCGATTTTTTTTCTGCAAGAAGGGATTCACACTGGTCAGAATGGAATGGTCAGAAAGGCAGTTGACGTTTAGATGAAGTGCTACTGAGAAGCTTGCTGTGTCTTGTGGGATAAGAAGCAGTCTGGGTGGAGTATACATGTCCTGGGATATTTGTAATGTGTTTCTTACAGGTCTAAATAGAGGAGGGGTACTATTACTATTACGTGACTGTTACTGAAATGATTTCAATCAGAGAGGGATTTTTGTTGATCCTGCCGCACACCCATCAGTTTGCCGTCATATCCCTGGATCAGATTGGTGTAAAACTCTAATTAAGTTACATGTTTTATCTTACAATTTTTAAAGGAAATGTATCAACCATTGTTTTCAGTGACTGTCTTTTCCTGGTTTTCCTCCTGTTTTCATTCTTTCACAAGATCTTCAGCTTCTTCTGACAATTTGACAAGAATCTGTCCTTTTTCGTTCTCATCATATACAATAATTTTGAAGTTTATGATTTGTGAAACGTTTTTTAACAGAAGTGCAGTAAAACTCATTGAAAATAGGTTTCCTTTTTTGTTTATCTTTTGCAAAGCTCCGAGAAGCAGTTCCTGAGCTTTTAGAGTTTAGTTAGTTTAGGTAAAAGGTTGGGAAGTGATGCTCAACATCTTTGTTCCAAGTTGACAACACAGATTAAGTTAACATACAGAAAACTGTCTCCCCAAAGTGCAGCAACTTGTCTGCTGTCTAACCTGATGTCTCCTCATGTGTATCTAACCACCAAGTTAAGCTCAAAGATATGAAACTATGTTCTTAATTATTTTTTGTTCTATTAATTTTGCTATCACCAAGTAGGAGTTCTATCCCATCTCTTATCCTGAACTGTAGCCTGAATGTTGCAAATAAAACAGCTATTTGATTGGGGCTACTATTCAGGATAGCATTGAAACTTTCAGGTAATAGTTTACTTCAGAACTTCTAAAAGGTACAATATTCCCCATCTGACCCCAAAGCTAAAACTCTCTTCACGCTCCTGTTATTTCCTAACAATGTAATTTCTGGTGGCTTTGACAGAGACAGTCTTGCTCTTCTCATATCCAACCAGAACTGCTACTAAAAGAAATAATCACCTTAGCTCATCCATTTATCCATGTAATTCCTCACTTTGCATCTCTCCAATGTCTCCCATCTCTATGCTGGCTCTGTACGCACTTTACCTTCATTTCCAAATCCTTTATTCCTATCCTGTCTTGTTTTCACTCAGCTTTTATATGTCATTTCTCACCTCTGCCTAATAAACAATTCTGGTTCCACTACTTTTCCTTTTTTTTTTTTCAAACCCTGTTTTGCTCTCCCCACGTGTCAGTGTTTCTCTAAAATCCATCCAAAAGAGAGGTGCAGCAGGATAGCTACTGTAACTTAATGCTGCTGGTGTGCTGTGCCTGCTTCTATCATGCTTCTCCTGTACTTCGTATTTCTGCCTGTTAGTTCATGTCTAGTCTTACATTTCAGTTCCAATTTCTTCAGCACAGATACTTTCCTCTTGCTCTATGTTAGGTTAGTGGTTGACATCACTATCCCTAAACTCAGGCATTCCTAAAATCTCTGCAGCATAGCCCCGGATAACTGTCCTTTCCCATGCTTCCTGCAGGGGTAGAAGGATTGTGGAGCCCATCCTTGCTCCTTCCAGCCTTCCAGCTGAAAATCTCAACATGATGTCAGTCATGATAGATGGTGCATTTTGTGACACAGACAGCCTGCCGTTAGGACAAACTCATTTCACTGAACCGTCTGATGGTAATGACTTTCAGTGACAGACTGACCTAGGCTGGCTCAAGTCAGCCTGCTGGAGGTGAAAGGCTTCATATTCCATTACCAGGACTCTGAGCCATCAAGTCTGCCTCATTCCACCCCTACTTAATCTGTATTGATAGACTTGGTAGCATTTTCCTAACTGCCCTCATCCATACAGATGTCTGCCGTTGTTTTGTTGATGCGGTCAATCAATACTACATTAAATGTTACCTTCAGTTTACCCTTAATTGTCTAAAGTAGATGTGATATTTTCATTATACAACTATGCCATTAAATTATGCATTTCAGATTAAAAGAATAAACTTGTTTACATTATTATTATTGCTCTGGCATCAACTTTTGGATTTCTGTGTAAAGAAATTAATCTCCTATCGGAGCGGGAAATGGGGACTGACAAGCTCTGGCTCTAGCTCCTGTTGCCTCTGGGACGTAATTATGCTTGCAAATACAAAACCAGAAAAAATCATAATCTTAACACAGTAGACACTCTTGAAAGTTTCATCTCAGCATGAAGTTATGTTTTAATTATTATTTTTGTCTGCATTGTTCAGATTGACAGTGCACCAACTAGAGTAAGTGCTTATCCTAGTTAATTCTTCATGAGACTTATGTTGCTGGAAGATGCATTTAATTTATTTCCTTTTGCTTTCCTTAAGCTGGCATGGAGTAAGTGGTTATCTATAAACATTCCACAAACGTTTTACTGCTTTAGGGCCAGATCCAAAGCCTGTTGAGTCAATTGGAAGTGTCAAAGGTCTTTGGACCAGGCCCTATTACAAGACAAAAGTAAGCTGTGATTTGTTTAGGGACCTCGAAGAATAAAAAAGGAAAAACTCCTTCTTTATATTCTACAATATTAACAGATTTCCTATATGATAGAGATTTTCCATTCTTATGAATCTTAGGCATCCCCACTCACTTAAATGATAATTATATCTATATATACCCATCCACACGTATCTATATGTGCCTGTCATGATTCTAACTGAAGATCGATAGCGTTATAATAAAATCTTTTTCTGCTACAATTTCTGCTTGCAAATATTAATCTGTGTAACACATATAGTTGTTATATCTGAACAACTGTCATCTCTGTTGTGGGAGAAGATTTTCTTTCTTACTTATTTAATTGGGTGATTACAATGATATATTTCATATTGGGGAAAATAGCGTATTTTGAAAATTACTGTGACACTAGTTTGGTTCATTTTATTTAAAAAAGCTAACCTGCTAAGCAAAAATCTCAGTTTCCAAGAATGAATATGGGTTTTGAAATGACAAAATAAACCTAAGAAATACTCTGCCTCCAAATATTAGTGTGGTCATCCAGGAAACAAAAACCTATTTACAATCTTATAAACTATTTGTAATGTAATTTGGGATCCATATTTTCCGCATTGCATGATAGTGCCCTAAATTACTAGGCTGATACAGTTCTCCTCAGTTTTGCACAGAAATTTCCTCCAATTTGTATGAATAATAAAGTATTCTATTAAGTCTGGACTTCAACTTAATTTTCTCCCATCGCAGATGTGTGCCTTAAGTGAAGTATGCACCGTCCCCCTTTCTACACTACTGTCCCAGTAGCTAATAGGGAGTTGAACACATCAGTAGGATAATCAGAGAGCAGCTATCCAACAGCAGAATCCTTAGGACCCTCTCCTAGCAAGGGTGGGTCCTGAAATACCATCTTCGTTTCTAATGGAGTAGAAAGTGGGGGAGTGCTCCAACCTTTCATTTCTCTTTTCCCCTGGTCTTTGAGACCTGTGAATATGAAGGCCCGTTTGCCCAGTGAAGACTGAGGCAGTCTTTACTTCCCTTCAGTACCTCAACCTTTACCATGTCCTGTGTAACCGGGACCCCTATCTCACCGAGCAATGAGCTCACATTTTTCCTGTCGTCTTTTTGTCACCTAAACATACTTGCATGTTTTGTTCAGGGTGTGCTTTGACACGGAGGTCATGCTACATGCCCTCTAACCATGTAGAACAGTGTGTCCACGTGCCAGCCACCTGTCAGCAATCGTTCCTAGTGGGTGATGACTCGTGCTTCAGGAAGCTTGAACCATGTTTGGGAATAGTTTGGCAGAGAGCTGGCCAAACCAACACTGTGTTGGTGCCTTCATAGCTACTCAGTAGCACAGGTGATCAAATGCAAGTGCCCAGGATCAGCCTTTGGCGGAGTTCATTGTACTTCTGTCTCTGTGTTACCAATCAAGAAAGAAATCCTGAAGTTACTGTAGCTCTGAAAACTTCAGCTCAGAGCCTGGCACAGATTAAAAAATCAAAATAGAATAATCATAGTTGCTTAGAATGGAACCGAGGACAGAATGAAACAGAAGTCCTTATTATACCACGGTATATATCACTATATCTTGTCGCCCTGTCTCAGGAAAGACACCTAAAGCCTGAAAGCACTACAGAGGTGGGTAACAAGAATTATCAGATTTGGCTGCTGAAAAAAAGATTAAACAGATGAACACTCTTCATCCCGGAAAAAAGATAACTTGAGAAAGTAATTGCTTGCAGAGTGTGTAAATAAGAAGCAATTGTTTGCTGCTTCGCAAATCTAGAAAAGAGGAGGACAACAAGTGAAAAAAAAGCAAACCCAGGCAGCAGGTTAAAAACAGAGGTCTTTGCTGGACTGTGAACTTGCTTTCTTGCTTTGCCTTCTCTGTGATGATCAGTGGACCCAATTATCTCCCACGCTCTGCCCATGATGACCGATGCCATGGGTTTGGGTCCTGCTGGAGAGGGCAATTCCTGTCCTGCTGCTCCCTGCAGCTCCTGGCCAATATGCCTCATAGATGAGCCCTGCATTTATTCCTTTCTGACAGTAAATTCTTAATTTAGCCAGAAATTCTATACCTCAGTGTATGGTAAAATTCTGTACATGTATAGATTTGCATCTTGAGTGGATAAATGTGACATTATTTTTACAAATCTTTTTCACAAAAGATTTTCTGTTAAAGTTACGGCCACCAGAGTAGCATTTATATTATACTTAGTGGTTAAGGCTACTTGGAAATAGTTCTTCTCACATAGTGGTTGTTTAATGTGGACAGTGTTAAACTTTTATGTAATTAATAAATTTTATGGACAGTTGACAAAATGATTCAATTAAATGATTACATGATACAGACCAAAGTAAGTATGGCTCCTACAGAGGTTTGTCTCACTGCTCATGACATGTATTTCAGAGAAAGTGTAGTTTGTCACAGACAGCAGTACGATGGTGTCTACATTCCCCAGATTCATAGTTTACAGTCAGAAGTGAATGTTAGATCATTTGATCAGATCTGTGTATGCTGTGCTATGAAAACTTGTCGACTCACTGTTGTGCTGAGTTTTGCTGAGCACAGGGACACAAGTCAGAACAAAATGTGTTGTACACTCTCCAAAGGAGCTGTGGAAATCCAGATATGGAGAATTAGATATTTTTCTGCTGCAGTTTGTTCCTATGGTTAATCTCATTTGTAATTAAGATCAAAAAACCAATAAATAATAGCCAAAAAAAGCTGTTCCTAATATCTCATCTGGGTCTGTTTCATCCCCTCTTTCAGCCATTGGCTCTTCTTCTGTCTTTGTCTATCAGAGAAGTTTTCACCATCTTTTCACTGGGAAGGTGCTTGTATACTGTAATCAGACCACAGTCTAACCCTACTTTTAGTAAACTGAGATTTGAGAAGTTTGCTATGATTTCTTACCACTAGGCATTTCCTTCAGCTCTCACATAATTTTTATAGCTGTCTTCTGCGGTCTGCCTAATTTATCAAAATGCTTTCCAAAATACAGATGATAGGATTGCATGATTTATTCCAAAAATTATCCCATCAGTGACAAATTCAGAATTAAAGCATGTCATTAACCCTGGAAGTTACATTTTTACATGATTTTATGTCCAACACCTAAGCATGTACTTAGTCAAAGCTTTGCTTGGGAAACTGCTTTGAATCATTTGGAAGCAGTGACCATAATAGTTTCAAAACAATAGTTTTCAGAATAAAGCTTTCCACCTTTCTAAGTATCACTGGTAATTCTTTGTTTGGCTTAATTTAAAATGGTTTAATGGTTCCAGAGCGGCAATGGATTCTTTTAATTCCGTCCTCAATGTTATTTGCTATTGGCCAACCTTTTTGTTCTCATTTTTTTATCAAAAATGAGTTTATATTCCTAACTGGAGCTTTGGCAAAAACTTCAAAGCATCTGTGGCTCATTGTCATTCCCTGAAAAACCTCATTAGAAGTGTATCTTCAATCATAGCTATTTTTTGTGTTCACTTTCTATTCCCTAATATCTTTAACGTGTGCTCTGTTGATTTGTTACTAGGAACGTCACCCTTCACCATTTCTTCCCACGAACGCAAGTGGACTGCCAAAATTCCCTAATAAGTTTAATAACAAATTAGCAATTAGAAAGCAAGTCTTTTAGCTTGACAGCCTCTGCCCACCTGATGGGATGCGCTGTGACTACAGTCCACTGAAGTGTGAGAGCAACTTCCAGACTGTCCCCTTGACCATGTTTGCTGCTCGTCCTTTTCCGCTGTTGGGAGGAATGACAGCAGAAGTGGTGGCAAGTGCTCTGCAGCCACACGGGCACCAGCTCATTTGCTGTGTGTCTGGCATGCTGTTCCTGGCAAGGCTCTCTGCCCATCCCAACACCTTTTCCCTTTGGTAATGATTGACACAAGACAGAAGGATCCTTCCTAGAAAGATCCTGGCATCACCTGTGAGGGAAAACAGATGGGATTTTTACACAGCCTGAATTCAAGAATAATGTGGATGCTTTTTCTGTCAGCACTTCAAACCACTAAAGTACAGACATAACCCATGTTTCCTGGCTGGCCACAAGTCCAAAGACGTAAGGTAATTAAGTCCTGAATTCCCCTTTACCGAGATATAGCTTTGTGGGTTTCATTCTCTCCTGTGTCTAAATATTGTCAAACACAGAGTTTGGACACTGAATCTTAAGAGCATAGTGGCAGACAGCATTCATGGAGAGCATCCCTGTTCTCCTCCTTGTTTTTGTAGAGTAAGATTAGAGCAATAAGAAGTTGGAACTTCTCAAACCTTGCAAATAATTGTCAAGCACTGTTCCAGTTAACTGAGACAATACTGAACCAAAATGATGCTGCTGCGCACTGTAATGTTTTAACCTATCTGCTGTATATTGAGGCTCTTTGTGATGCTGTCTTGCTTTAATGACTGCATGGATTTTTTTTTTAATGAGATTTGTATCATAATGATCTAAATACAAGCTAGAATTACCTCAAAAGGATATTCAAGATTAATATAGCCAAAGTGAGCCATCTTTTAAATATCTTTATTCAGACAAAACATGTACCAAAATGATCCAGATCTGACTAGAATTGCTTCAACACATTTTGTAAATATGTCATTACTACTACTGATAGTAATAATGATATGTTGAACTATGCATCATATAAATATACTACAAGAAGGATATTCTTTTCCTGAAAGTATCTGAAAATGAGTTTCATGTAACACTGTGAGCTAGCTTCCAACAACTAAAAAGTGGACACAGTTTCAGAGGGGGTCATTAGCTTCCAAGGAGCTGTTTAAAGATGTCAACATCAGTTGAGGATAAAATATGACAAAATGCCCCATTACATGATAAGAAGTTATTTCTTCAACTTCAGGTGTAAAAAAAGTCTTGAGTAGCTTGAAATAACTGGAACATTCATGATTCAGGCCCAATCTGTATTTATAGATAAAAAAATGGTTTCTCAAAAGATCAGGAATTAGGATTAACTTTCTACTGGGAAATCTTTTCCAGGATAATTGAATTCTGTAGTGACAAAGAGAAAGTACATGCAAATAATTAATTAGCAATAATTCAGCTTAGAGAATTATTACGTACTCTACATAATAAGGCAAAAGGTAGTATAGCTGAAAACACTATTATTCTTAGTTATGAATATTTCTGTACATATTATTCTTTCATCCAGTACCTAGTATCTTCATTCTTATTGAAATATTATTAATTCCAGAGTTATATGCAAAAATTCTCATCCTGCAAACATTTATGTATATGCTTTATATTATCTGATCTAGTGCTAAGTTAAGAAGAGTTCTAGCTTTTAGGGATTTCAGTTCTCAAACTCTTCTTTTAAAAATCAGCTTAAAATAAAAACATTTTTTTCCTTCTAAGAGACTGAACATTTTCATGTTAGCAGAATAAATAATAAATTAATGTGACAGGAGGTAGCATATGTATGAAGACTGAAATGCTGCATTTACAGCTCTAACGTGTTCTGAGAAAAATCTGATCAAAGGCATTTTATGAACAGAAATTTTCTATTTCCCTTTTGGGGTAAATTGTCTTTACTGTGCAGAGAAGTACTACTGGGAGCAGAGAATCTTTTTTTGAAATCTGTTTTTCTAGAATGACTGCTTTACTTTTTCAGTTTCATAGCCGTTAGTCTTTTTCTAGCACTAATCCTGCAAGTGATGTCATAAAAAGTAACTTTTTATATAAGTTTTAATCACATATATTTCAAATCTCAAGTAGGCTGTTCAGACAAAACACTGCTTAGAAGACCCTATTATACCATGCAGTAGTGTGTGATGGGGAGATGCTACATTTATTTTAGTAGAGAAAGAAATCTGTATTTCATTTGTTACACTGCTAACTTCACTTTAGGTAATTGCATTCAGCTTTATTATTGCCCAGAGCAATAACTGATTGTTAGTTATTGAAGTCTGAAATGATTTTTCTCATTTCCCAGGGGAATCTGGAGATTTACATGGTGCACAGCAGTAACTAATAGATATAATCTGGTCATAATGTAGCCCTATAATGTGTTACTTACTTGTTGAGAGCATGGATGTTGAACATTTTAACATTTCCTCAAGAAGTGTTGCAGATTTTACTCATGACATGTAAGCTTTAAGTGTGTACTACTCTTATTTTCACAATGGTTGCAATGCTGGGAACCACTGGAAGGTATGTAAAACACTGGGAGCGCACACCTGTACTTACCCAGCTGCACAGGAACTTGAACACATTTTGTCCTCAATTTCTAAAATGTACAGACATGAGTTGAAAATAACCTTTGATAAGTAAATTTCATCAACAAAAGGTACTTATGAGTTTTACTTGGAATACTGTGGAAAGGTGATTACATTGGGACAGAGAAAGGCTTCTGTGGATCAGAGCTTGCTTTTCTTGCTCTCCTCGGAATTATCTGTATCTATTTCGGTACCAGGGTATATGCAACCAGGGGTATTTTAAGTAGCTGTGTGCATTGTTTTATGAATGTTCATGCTACTCTGTAGCCAAAGGACATTGAGGGTGTGCAGTGGATGTATCAAATGTTTTAAAGATGGGATTAAGGTGCCTGAATTTAGGCATCTAATGCTATTTTGCGTGCTGTGGTGTATTAAGACCCCCCCAGGACCAGCAATATAAGGCACAGAGCCTGCAGGATATTTTGCCTTCGGAAGCAGCAAAATGAAGTACCTTAGAGCACATCAGGTGTTCTGTGACACACCTTTGTAGTCAACAAACGAGCCTTCTGAAAATCTCCTGCGTTTGTTCAGTGCCCACAACAAGGGACCCCAACCCAACTCCGACTTTCTTTAAGGCAGTAAAATAAGCCTTAGACAGCAATTGCTTTGAACTCATTACTTCTGTGGCATGTATGTCTGCCCTTGGAGCCACATTGAGAAACAGAGTCTTAGAGAAAGATGAAGAAACTGTTCTGTAAACTTGGGTTCATTCTGGCTGTCTTAGTTAAAATGCTCAGTTTTGAGGTTACAGTAAAATGAACTGTTAATGTTAGATAAACAAACCAGTAATACAAAGCAAAGCAATCTTAACCTAATAATATATAATAACAATGCAAGTATGTTATACATTATACCCAAGTAGATAAAATACCAACTGCTGATTTTATAATAGTGGTAAACATGTTTTATTAAAGTAGGTTTTCCTTTCCATCAAATATGAATGTTTTATGAAGGTTTCAAAGTATTCCTCATGGAAACATTAAGGAATCTGTTCTTCTCTTGGTCCTCAGGGGATTTGTGACTGTTATTCACATTAAATCTAATGAGAATTACTGACATAAATACCTGGTGCATCAAGAGGCATCCAGGCTCTTAATCCTTAGCATCTTCATCATCCTTTCTGCACAGGCTCCACCTCTTCCCAAGCTGCTGCTGCTTCCGCATACAGAAACATTCCTGCTAATGTGGGAGCCAGCACCTTCTTTAGTGAGGAAGATTGCTCAAGGAAAATCCCCCTCCTTGACTAATTGTGGTATATGCTTTCTTTTGTGCTAGAGACAGACCCTATTCCACACGGCCAAGATCTGGATGCCATGTTAAAGTTTTATTGGGATCTGTATTGGATGGGGAGGGAATCAGAGCTATTTCTGCTCTCTGGGTTCAACTCCAGACTGTTTATTGTCAGGGTGGAAGATGAAAGGCAAGAGAGAAGGAAGAAAGCAGTAAAGTGAGGACTGCAGGAGAAAAGGAGGGGGAGTGAGAAAGGACAGGATGGGTCTGTGCTCTGATAAAAACAAAATATACAATTAAGAGTTCAAAGCCATTCCTTCCCAAACAGCAGTGAGAAAGAGTGAAATAAATTAAATACAAGCAATACCATCCTCCCTTGAAACACCAACGCTTACTGTACTCCCTCCCTCTCAAAACACAGAGCAAACAGCCAGATCTGTGTCCTGGAGTTAAGTGTCGCTTTAAAGCCTACGATAGCTGTACAACGCGAGATGTTCAACTGATAGTACCCCCTCTATCTCAAAGCACAGTCCAGAAGGAAGGTGCTTCATTTGTTCAGCTCTTCCAATGCTAGCCTAGATTCACTGCTTCATCTGCATGTGCACAAACTATAAATAAAATCACTTGAAGCGAAACAACTGGGTTCCAGTGGGTAATCTTACATATTATGCTGTGATGGATCACTGCCGATAACATGTACTAAAAATGTCACATTTCACGCTGAAGCCATATATCAGGTAACTCCTGCACTGGACCATCAGCCAAGGCCACATACATAATCACTAACAGATTATAGCTTGAATTTTTTTTTTTTTTGAGGATTTTAGTCAAAATTAAAATGACTTAATCTCTCCAAATCTTGTAGTGCCATTCATTGTTCGGGTATCTTTATTCTGGTCTGTTTCATCATTGTGCTATGTTCTCTGCTAGTTCTTTTTCCTCTCCCCAGTCACGTCTGTGAAGTTCTTCCCTCCATTTTGTCCCTGCACTTGCGTATGTTAGAAAGGTCCTGTGTCAAAGAACCTTTCTAATGCTGGCAGTTACAGCATTACTTCTGTCCTCACTAATCCCAACTCTCACACACTGTCCCTTTTAAATTGTATCAGGGGTTTTTTAATAGGATTTTTTTCTCATAAGTAAAAAATCTATACAGAACTAGAAGATAAGCTTTGGAGAACTTGTCATACAATAGCTTACCTCATGAATTTACTTTCTCTAATTGTTGTCCTCGTAGAGTTTCTCCTATAGCCACACATATGTGCATCTGGCTAGTTCTGAACAGCAGCTCTCAGTCTCTAATCAAAGTCCTCTTTTCTATACTAATTACAAATCCACCATTATGTATTTGTCATAGCCCTCTGCACACCAATATTGGGTTCTTTTCTGATGAGACCCTTCTGCAAGATTCATCAGCCATGTTCCAGAAGAATTAGGTGAGTATGGAACAGACAAAGAAAAGCTCATGTAAATAAGATATATTTTGTGTGGCAGTGGAATAGAAGACTTGGAGTTTGGTGGGATATATACCCAGGGAATGGGAATGCCTAGTACGAAAACATTTAATCTAGATGATAAAGCTAGTCAAATAGCAAAAAGAATATGGTAATACTTTTTTGAAAGAGTAATACAATGATAAAACTCAGATTGGATGACTTTTATTTTATTTTATTAAGAAGATTTCTAACCATTTGAGAGCAGGAGTGGAGTACCTTTCAATGGAATCATTCTTAGCAAGACATCTGACCCTTTTTAAGACAGGCATTAAGGAAAGGGCCTGGATAGCTTAGGTGCTTGGATAGTGATCCAGGAATTTTTACCGTTCCTTGCTTATTTTCACTGACCTTGAAAACATACCTATGAATTGCTACATCGCTTTCTTGGGTGCTGTATAAACAATTATTTCTGCTGTATGTCTTTATGTTGCTGCCTTCCAGTTTATTCAAAGTGCTACTAACATTTCCTCCTCTGAACACATCTACCTGATAAGATCAAAGTAACATTTTTGTATTTCAAGAGTATTTGAAAAATAGACTTAGTGGTCTTTGTTAACTTCATTACTAAGCAAAGAAGGAATCAAAACTTGTGATTCTTGCTAATGTCTTAAAGAACTGACACTCTAACTTGGTAAAACCAATTTCATTGAAGCCCCAACAAACTGTTAGATAAATATGTCAATATTGTATGTACCCTCTTTGGCTTGCAACCATGTACCTGTTTTGGACAGATTAACTCAGCAAATAAGGCAAGTACACATTAACCGTATTGACTGTCAAGTGAATAACTTATCAAATGTATGTACAAAAAATAGATTACATTATCAATAAAGAAACCAGTACCTGTTAAAATCAGCTTCTAAAATTAACTGTTTCAGTGCTTACTACTGTTTGATACTTTCAGACTCTGTGTTAAGAGTAATTATTGGGTCCTGCGTTTCCAGAAGACACTTCATTAGGAAACTTTCTTTCAGAGGCAGTGGAAGTTTGCATCATTCTGCTTGTTCATCAAAGTCTGACAAATAGGTCATCAGATGCTAAACCTGCTTGTGCAACTAGAAGGGGAAAAAGTCCTCCTGAATTGAGTTTACAGTTCTTTATAACACTAGTAATTTTTGCTGCTGTCCTAATTTCTCAGAAATTGTTTTAATATCTTCTCACATCCTTTTCCCACACCTTTCTTCAGGGTTTGCACTGAAATATCTCTGTGTGTTACCTAACATATTCCATAAGGACACCTGCGGTCAAGGCCTTTATAAGAACAGTCATAAAAATTTCCCTAGACCTTGCGATGCAAATTCTAACACCCCATCTGATACAAAGCCTTTGGTATGGTCTTCCATTAAACAACTCAGGACAACAACATATTTCGATGGTGATAGTAAGGAAGCCACTGCAATATTCTGGTAATATCTTACAGATTGGTCAGCTTTATTAGTAATTAGTGGTGTATTTGGCAAGGTAAGAGCCACCACAGCGGGATACAAGTGCGTTCAGGGAGGAAACATCGCTGTCCCTGGGTACATGTGGTAGACATTCTGAACCATTTGTACACACGCTGTCACATAGTCTTCCTCCCATGTTTTACCTATTAGGCTGCACTATTTGTCTGTAGCATGAGATTGCAGTTCTTGTAATTTTTAGTTGACCACTTTACAAATAAAAATGAACTACACAAAAATGATGTTTTTCCAAGCTTTCAGGGATTATTAAATGACCTTGTCAAGTCCTGAAGGATAACAAAACCCAATGTTTTGCAGTTAAAGTGAGAGTTTTTCCCTGTTGAAAATTGCCTGGTTTTTTTTATTATTGTGAGAACTGGTCCACTGAACTCAGTACAGCCTCTGAGGTCTCAGTGAGAATCCTATGATTAATGAGGTAGCCATTAATGTCAGTAGATTGAACAACTGAAATCTGATTATATTAAAGTGCTTCCCAAACATTAGGGTCACATTAACAGTTTATTGAAACAAGCTGATAAAATTTAAAATGGTCATCTAATTCCCTAGGGTTCCTAATTGTTGCATGATAAATCACTCTGTAGAGAAATCTATTACAATGTTCCAAATGTGAAAATGTAATTTACTGTACCATTAGTGGGGTGTTTGAAGCACATCAGTTCTTTCATGGGGGAGTTTTGCCAGAATAAGACAAAACTCTGTATATGGAGGGCTTTTTTTTTCTTTTAGATCAAGATAATGCACAGGCCTTGAGCTGCCTAAATTATATAAGAAAAATGAGACATCTTATGGAAACAAATCATCTGACAGTGACTTGCAAGTCTATTGCAAAGAGTGCAGCATGAATGAGCATTCATCTATGTTTATGGTATTATTCTACTTACAAGCATATTTTTGCAGAGATTAAAAAGTTTTCATAACTCAGTTATGGTGGCTTCTTACAGAGAAAGAACCAGCTGAAAATTCACATGTTTCTGGTTTCAGAACCTCAGATGCTGAAACAATTTTTTGCGCAGCGGGCCTGAGTTATTCAAACCAATGTCTGCAGGATCTGGGTCTGTCTTGATAGTGTTTTCTCCTTTCAGTGTCAAAAATTCTCACACACCCACCTGTATTTACATCTTTCTTTCCCCAGTTTATTTATTGTATAATTTTATTACTCTCATTCTGTTCTTAGGTAGAATTTGAGCTTCTGAGACTAATACACGTATTTCACTGTGTGCATGTAAATAAGTAGCTGAATGATGAGCATCTCAGCATGCCCTAATTCAGTCTCTAGTTTGGTGGTAACCCCAGCCAAGCAGTCACAATGACCTTAACTTCCAGCGAGAAAGAAAAGTGGTTTAGTACTCACCAGAACTAAAGGAGGAAAGGTATCTCCATCTTCCAACTTCATCCCTTTCATGAAAAGAGGGCTAAAGTATTGTAAAAATGAGTGATGGAATGGGAGAAAGTCATAGAGTCATAGAATGGTTTGGGCTGGAAGGGACCTGAAAGATCATCCAGTTCCAACCCCTCTACCACGGGCAGAGACCCCTTCCACTAGGTCAAGTTGTTTAGAGCCCCATCCAACCTGGCCTTAAACACTTCCAAGGATGGGGGCATCCACAACTTCTCTGTTCCAGTGCCTCACCACCCTCACAGTAAGGAAGCTTTTCCTGATACCTAATCTAAACCCTACTCTGTTCCTCTTTCCTTTGAAGCCCATTCCCCCTTGTCCTGTCATGCTCTTGTAAAATGTCCCTGTCCATCTTTGTTGTAGGCTCCCTTCAGGTACTGAAAGGCTGCAATTAGGTCACCCCCAAAGCCTTGTCTTTTCTAGGCTGAACAATACCAATTCTCCCAGCCTTTCCTCATAAGAGAGGTGCTCCATTCCTCTCATCACCTTTCTGGCCTCCCCTGGGCTCGCTCCAACAGGTCAATGTCCTTCCTATGCTGGGGACCCCAGAGCTGGATGCAGCACTGCAGGTGGGGTCTCACCAGAGGAGAGCAGAGGGGCAGAATCCCCTCCCTCGTCCTGCTGCCCACACTGCTTTGGACGCAGCCCAAGACTTGTTTGCCTTTCTGGGCTGCCAGTGCACATTGCTGGGTCATATCCAGCCTCTCACCCACCAGCCACCCCCAAGTCCTTCTGGGCAGGGCTGCTCTCAACATCCCCAGCCTGAGTTGATACTGGGGGCTGCCCCAGCCCGGGTGCAGCACCAACACTTGGTTAAAAATGATGGCATTTGTACTTAACATCCTCCGAATAGGCACCTGGCATTTTTTAAGTGCGCCATTCTACCTGTGACAAAATTTGATTCACTTTGCATATGAAGAGGAAATCTGTACATATTCCACATTCAAAGAACTGGTTGCAGGATGTGAAGTTATTAGTACTGCTTGCAGCTTGGTAGCATCTGGGAGTCTCAGCTGCACAGCAGAGTTCTGTGTACAAGGAGAGGCACAAGCACAGGACAAAAAAAAACATGTTTCAGTGAGTTTCAGAGGATGAAAAAATATATGGCAGATGGATGTAAGGAAGTGAAATGGAACATTAAAACAAGCTGCAGTCTTAGCATTGTTTGCTGTAGGTTTCATACACACACACAAAAAAAAGGAGAATTCTAGGCTGGCTGTGCAGAGAATAATAAGGTGCAGCTTTGTGAAAATTTGCTGTTCCCAGAGAAAGCACATCTGGAAGATGAATTAATGCCACTGCTTCTTTTTTATGCAGTGCCTCAGTGGTCAGAATAGCCTCATGGGAAATTCAAGTGCAATTATTCAGCCTTAGTGGTGTGGAAGTCAGATTGAAGAGGATGCAGAAAAAAACTTTGAACAGGAAAAACTCAAGAGTTTGGAAATGGAAGAGACAAGAAAGAAATACAGTAACAGTTGAAGAGCAGTCTTTTTTAAAATAGGAAATCGTTGTGTTTATAGTCAGATGAAAGAGGAAGATGAGATTAACCAAAAGCAGAGAGTAGGAGTGACTCTCAGTCACTATCTTAGGGGGGCTTAGGGGAGATCAAGCAGTGGAATTAAAATAATATATATATTAAATATATATTAAAGTTGTGGAACTCATTGCTACAAGACTGTGAAGACTAAAAAGTGGTGCATTTTTGTTTGGATTTTTTGTTGGGTTTTTTTTTAAGAGATTAGACTTTTATGTAAGATTGGTTCATTTGTACCTGTTAAACATGACTGACCCAAAGGAATCTTCAGCTTAAGTCAGTAAACAATGATGGGTTTAATTATTTTTTTTTTCTTGTCGCCTACTTATTACTTTGATTCCACATAGAAGTCCTGTGCAAAAAGAGTCACTAAAGATGATGAACATACCAATCTTTCTAGGATGCTGATGAAAATACCAGACTTTCAAAGGCCCTTTTGAAACCACTGGAAAGGGTCTGTCTGATCTTCCTGAGAGACTGAAGCCTGCCCAGACTTTGAGCTGGGTCTGACGGGACAAAACACATTTCCTTTACAACCTCTCAGATCTTCCTGTGGCTTGACGGAGCTCAGGCATCCAGCTGCCTTTCCCCAGTCACTGAGCTCAGGACTGAAACTGTGTGAGGTTCAGATCACTGTATTAGATCTGCTTTCTCTTCTCTGGGCTGTGCTAGGTTGCCATTCTGGTTACCTAAAAAGGTCTGCATCTCAGGCCAAAGGGGTACTGCTGAGATTTGCGTTATACTCACTGCATTACTGGGTATCCTGAAGAATTGGCAAGAAATAAATAAATAAGAAAATAGATTAATAACAAACTAATAAATTAGCAGACTTTCCATGGCAGTGATTGATTTCCTAGACTGTATGATTTAATTCACTGCACAGCTATTAGTTTGGGAGGCACAAGGCTGTACATCACTCACATGCTTTTTCTCTCCCCTTTTTTATTCTTTAGGACTTGGCTGACTTTGAATTGAAGACTGCAGAGTCACAGTGGCTGTGGATGTGCCCCCACAGAGTTTTTTTAATACACCATTTTATTGGGGAAAAGTTCTTCAGATGTAACTTGTCTGTCAATTTTTCTCTAATTATTATTTTTACTGCAATCTATGAATGATATCTATGAATTTCTGTGGATTTATGATAACTATGGATTTCTAGGTTTTGGCATGAGAAACGTGAATGTTGCCTAATGTGCAATTCAGCTCCTCTGAAGTTGCTGAAGGGTTGCATGCTGGTTTGGAAGAACTGCTTGCACACATCACACTGCAAATTGGTCCTTTGAAGGGTTGGCAGTAGAGGTTTTTTGTGATACTCTTTGTGTGAAATTGCCTTCCTGGTTTTGGTAAACTTGACTGAAGTCAATAGAACTACTGCAGAGATGAATTTGGACCTCTGTATTTTGTTTATTCTGAAAAAGAAAAAAGAAAATATGTTGCCTTTATGGAATAAGAAAACATACATAGTATTTACCCGAAAGCTCTCAAAAGCTTTTTCATAAATACTTGTTGTATTTTCATTCATATAAATGTGTATTTGTATTTTTACAAAAAAACTACTTATTAGTGGCACAGTTAAATAAGTGTTTTGGCTGTACAGTAGAAGTTTCTTAGCTCAAACATGATTTACCTTATCAGCTATAATGGCTACCAGGATAAATGCATATTTTGCTGTGAGTAAAAACGCATATTATTTATATTTTTATAACAGTTTACATTTATATAGTGCCTTTCATCCCAAATACCATAGTGTATTGTGTATATGAATAATCCCATTGAACTGGTGTGAATAGTGCATTGAAACCAATGGGACTATTCGCACCAGCAAGGCTATTCACATGAATTAGAGCTATGGAGTCTGGCCTTCATTATATAATGTATTTTTTTCTCCACAAAATTGTCACTCACCATACATGTTAGTTTTAAATAAATTAATTGCAGAGGAGATGAAATTGCAAATGCTACTTCTTTCAATATATTTTCAGAAATTTACGTATATGAATAAGGGTAGGAGGCCAAATAATTTAATCTCTTGCTCATATATTAACATAATAGTTTAGTGCTGATTTAAAATGAAGATGTCTCTTGCTAATGGCTCATCCCAAAACAGCTTTTTACAAAATAATGAGCTTAATCCCAGAAATTTTTACTTCAGGAAGTAGGTTTTAATCATGTTAAGAATCTTATTTCATTCAATGGGATTGCTCATGAGTTAAGATTCTAGGATCAATATCAAGGCCAGATAAACAAGTGGCTAATATAATTGATTGCTCTTCGGTCCCTATTAAGAAAACATTTTACACTGAAACCACAATTTGAGGAATCAAATTTGAGTGACACTTTTGGTTCTACTTTTCATTTCTGTGTGTTAGAGATGCTCAGGAAGCAAACTTTTTGTAAGGTTTGGGATATGTTATTTTTTACTTAATCAGCTTGAATTAAACAACATACAAGCAGTACAATTCCATGAAAGAGTAATAAAATTTGGCACTATTTCTGGTGAAAGGATTCTTGCTCTGCTCCACTCCACTCCACATTGTTTGTTCCTGCCTTCTCAGCCCACCCTGCCGTGTGTGTACCCACACAGTTGTGGAGGCATACATTGATCATGTCAAGGACCAATCTGGCTGAAAACGAACCAACTATTTTTTTTGGGCCAGTTTAGCTTTTATCTCCACTATTTGTCCAGATGAAGTCCATGGCTGTATCAATAGCTGTTCCAGCACCAAGGAGAGGGTGATGCTCCTCTTAAAGTACAAAATGGGGGAAGCACTTCCTTCAAAATTGCCCATGAAACTACAGCATTAGCGTGCCAGGGCTGAGATCATCAGGGACCTGAGCACTGGAAGGCTTTAACACTCAGTGACAGTTGGTTTTCCCTCATACACAAGCAGAATGAGGTGTCTTGGAAAGATATCCCAGGACACAGAGGTAGCAGTGGTGGTGTTCAGGAGAAGATGGCAGCTTAAGCATTGTATGGGCTCTCGAGAGGCTCTTGTCCACCTCTCCGTACTCAATACAGTCAGGATTAAAATTTGAGAAACTGTCTGTTAAAGTGTGAAGACCAAAAAAGAAGTGCAGCATGGTTCTTGAACCTTGGCAAGGTTGTGATAGCAGAGGGGCTACAGGGGTGACTTCTGTGAGAAGCTGCCAGAAGCTTGTCCCATGTTCAACAGAGCCAGTGGAAGACAAACTCACCACTGGCCAATGCTGAGCCTGTCAGTAACAGTGGTAGCACCTCTGGGATGATGTATTTAAGGGGGGAAAGCTGGTGCACAGTTATATGCAGAGAGAGAGACACAATGAGAACATGTGAGAGCAACATCTCTGCAGACACCAGGGTCAGTGGAGAAGGAGGAGGAGGAGATGCTCCAGGTGCCAGAGCAGAGATTCCCCTGCAGACCACGGTGCAGACCATGGTGAAGCAGCTGTGCTCCTGCCGCCCATGGAGGTCCACGGGGATGCAGAGATCCACTTGCAACTCCCAGAGTAGGTGGATTCATGAAGGAGACTGTGACAGCATGGAAAGCCCCCATTGGAGCAGGCCCCTGGCAGGACCTGTGGTCCCGTGGAGAGAGGAGCCCATGTGGAGCAGGTTTGCTGGCAGGACTTGTGACCCTGCAGTGGATAACACTGGAGCAGCCTGTTCCTGTACCCCATGGAAGGGACCCACTCTGAAGGAGCTTGTGAAGAACTGCAGCCCGTGGGATGAATTCACATTGCAGAAGTTTGTGGAGGACTATCTCCATGGGAGGAATTCCATGCTGGAGCAGAAGCAGAGTGTGAGGAGTTGTTTCTCTGATGAGGAAGGAGTGTGAGAGACAACCTGTGATGAACTGACTGCAGCCTCCATTCCCTGTCCCCTTGCACTGCCAAGGGGAAGGAGAGAGAGAAAACTGGGGAGAAGTTATGCCGAGAAAGAAGGGAGGTGTGGGGGGAAGGTTTATAAGATACAGTTTTGTTTCTCATTATCTTACTTAACTTCCCTAAGTCTGTTTTGCCTGTGAGGGCAACTGGTGAGTGCTCTTTCTCTGCCCTTATCTCAATCCATCAGGCTTTCATTATATTTTCTCTCCCCTGTCCTGCTGAGAGGCAGAGTGATGGAGGAGGCAGCAGGCAGGATGATGATGAGAAAAAAGGGGAGAGCCCCATTCACCCACCAATTTGGTAAAACCAAATATATAGAATAATGGACTTATAGAAGGGCTTGGGTTGGAAGGGGCCTTAAAGGTTATCTTGTTCCAACACCCTCCGCCATGTGCAGCAACACCTTCCACTCGACCAAGTTGCTCAAAGCCTTGAACACTTCTGCAGATGGAGCATCCACATCTTCTCTGAGCAACCTCTTTCAGTGCCTCACCATCCTCACAGTAAAGAATTGCTTTCTAATATGTAACCTAAACCTACCCCCTTTCAGTTTAAAGCCCTTCCCCCTCGTCCTACCACTACATGCCCTTGTCAAAAGTCCTTCTCCATCCTTCTTGTAGGCTCCCCTTTAGATACTAGAAGGTGCTGTAAGCTCTCTCTGGAGCCTTCTGTTCTCCAGGCTGAACAACTCCAGCTGTCTCAGCCTGTCCTCGTAGGAGAGGTGCTCCAGCCCTCTGAGCATCTTTGTGATCTTCCTCTGGACTTGCTCCCGCATGTCCAAGTCCTTCTCATGTTGTGAGCCCCAGTGCTCAGTGCAGTACATATTACTCAGCTAGACCCTAATATCTTGAGTCCAGTGAGGAGGCAGGTGTGGGAATGAGCCCTAGATTAGGGTTTGCATGAGAGATCAGTGTGGGCTTGCTGATTTCCAGATTACCCAAGTGTTGGGCACGCAGCTGGTCAGTAAAGTTAAATTGTGTTCTCACGCCGGCAGGTGTACTGGTGATACCTTGGTGTCTAAGGAAGTGGGGATTCCGTTGCTTTTGAGGACCTCCATTTTTACTAATATTGAGGTTAAGCACTTCAAGTGGCTGAGCAATTCTTGAGTCCCTTTGCAGATGAGTTCTAAATTGTTATAGAAAGTGTACTTTATCTTTATATATGTATGTGTGTGTGTGCGTGTGTATATACATGTGTGTGTGTATATATATATATATATATATTATATTCCATGTAAAGCTTCCTTGTTCCCTGGTCTAGAGGTTATATTACCCCACCTCGAGGAAAGGTCTCACCCATAGGAGGTATGTGAGACCAAAAATTCACTTTTAAGTTTTGTATCCATTATATGGGGTTGTTCATTAGTTCTGAATGTCACATGGCCAAAACAGTTTTATCCTCTCTCAAAAAACAAAGATCCCCTCAAGGTCATTTAAGAACCTCTGAAGGTCTCCTGTGAAATTTTGATAAAGGATTTTTTAGCAACATTTTTAAGAAAGCATATTTAATACTTTGCATTTTTAAGCATTTATTGCAAATACTTCAGATTTGCTATACCTTTAATACTAATGTCATACTTAAAATAAATCACAATGTGTACTTCCTGTGATCTTTTCAGAACGCAATAAAACAGATTGTTTTTAATGGCTGTTCCAGCAATGAAAAATATCTGTGTTAGGTGGAAACAACAAATTGATGCTTTTTCAATTCCTTTTAATGGCATGAGGATCTTTGCAACATGCTGTGAAAAATATTCTCTTAATGATAGGCCTGTGGCACAACTTAAGGAGTCATCAAGAAATAAATGCTCTGCTGTCTGGCTGGCAGCTTGGTGTCCCTTAATTGAAGTATTATAAGATTCTGTGCAGAGTAAAGCCTCCAGGGTTTTGTAGCTAAATGGCACGGACACCTCTGATGAGACATGCAGATGAAGATGTGTCAATACAATCTTCACCAATTTGCTGTAATAGCAGAGACTGATTAATTTTATAACCACGGGTGCTTCTATTAGCTAACCTAAGGAATGATTTAGACTTTATTAAGCGACTTATTTCTATCTTTTTCGAGAGACTTCTGCAGCATAGTTTATCTCCAACTGCTAGACAGCAACACTTTTTCTAATAAGGATTCTAAATTTATTATTTAAGGATGGATCATGAGCATAACTCAGTTATGTGCAGCTTACTGGGGGCAAATCTTTGTGACTTGGCAAATCAACTGTACTTAGGTTGGTGTTTCTCAAAAAATAAAGTGGCTTGATATCCTATGCAACTGAAATGGCAGCTCCTGTATACATTTTTAATGTACGAAAAAGGAAATTGAAGCAACTAAATCTAAAGTATGTGGCTCTATATTTTTATCTTTTTTTGTTAGACCATAAAAGTATTTTAATATTTTATTATAACTGCTTATGGACATCTAACATGATTTGGTTACCCATAATCAACCAACACTTTATATTTTAGGGCTTTCTTCAATAAAATATGAATTACCACATGGACAATGCATTTCATGATTGCTTTGCACAGTGCTGGCTGTGCAATCATGCTGCACTTTCTCTCAGAAACAAGGAACCCAAAATGACTCCTGTACATTCTGGACACAGCAGACAGTTAGAAAAATGTCATATCCATTTTTTGGATAGCCAGACCCCTGAATTGGTGGCTGTCATCAGTTTCCTTACCCATTCAGCAGGAAAACTGATGGCCATGTTTTTTCCATCACAGATGCCGTCATGCCTCCCACTGAGGAAACTCTACGTCCTGCATGGTACCCTACTTCTGCCTCCTGACACAGCACTATGTTCTTATTGCTGAGGGAGAATGTTTGTCCAGTGAGTGGAGACAAGCCTCTTTTTTCAGTCTTACATACCAAGAATGCTGGAGCATACTGACCTTGTCTTTTTTCTGTTGGCTTTGTGCTGTTTTCCAGCTAGTCAGCCGCATACAAAGTGTTAAAGAATTTGCTATACACAAAAGTCAAGTTCACACATCTCAAATTATAGCCATCGGCATAGATGTAGAGTAACCCACTTCCAACCATGGTCCAAAGTTTCATTCATACACTAATGGCAGACAAAGCAGTTACTCTTTGCTTGTTGTGGTCCCAGGATATGGACACAATTTAATTCAATCTTGTGCTCCTTTATTTACAATCTGATTCTAGGATGGACACTTACTGCATGAACTCATCTGTTACAAGGTAGGAGAGCTGCACATACAATCTGAGGTTAATATTTTCCCCCTACCCGCAGAAATATGAATGTGGGAGGGTGTTTCTTTGGATCAGGGATTTTTCCTCCCTTCCCCTGTCCCCTACTGGTTTTGTGTTTTGATTTTTCTTTTTTTTTGGTGAATGTGTGATTCATCATTTTTATATATTCATTTCTCAATTGTGGCTGAATTCATAACCGTATTTCAAAATTTATTTGTTTGAAATTTCTTCTTATTACTTGCTTCATAGTTTCTTTTCTTTGACCAACTGCTGAAATTTTGAAACAGTAATAAAAAATTCCTCAGTAGCAAACAATAACTTTTACTTTTTTTCCGCATACATGCAACTCACTTTAATAGCAAGATTCTCCGGAATTACAGTATTTCAGTACTTCATTCTTACAGACATCTGAAAGTTCAGTCTTCAAAATTACAGGAATCCCTCCTTTTTGACTTACCTGAGATCTTCTGAAAGTCAAATTATTTCTAACTTTGCCTCTTGTAGGTTCTATGTACATTTTCCTCATGTATCTGGTGCAAGCTACATGCCAGCGGTTGTCTGATCTAGCATGGCAGATCCAAGTGCTTGTCACTGCAGACATGTTCAAAGAAATCATTCTCCAAAGGCTTGTGGGAGCCAAAGGCAACTTTCTTGTGAAGAACAGAAAGAGCATCCCTTTGGAATTGAAGCAAGCATTGGTGATCACCTTTTATCATACTTGCTTTGCTTTTTCTCTCTGCCCTACATCTGTAGGCTTCATTTCTTTCCCCCTCCAAACTGGGTTCACTATCACCCCTGCAATTTTAGAGTTGCTGATCAGAAGTGGAGCAGCATGTGAAATATGGCTGCTTTATGTCAAGCAGGTACATGCCAGCTCTATCTACTCTGCTTCCCTCAGTACTTCAGGCTTGTTCCTCCTGCAAAGATGAATTAATAGAGCCACTGATTCAGGTTGCATTTGTGTTAAAATGCGTAAGAACCTGCCCTGATGCTTACATTTCTCACTGAATGCTGCTGTGGCAGCTCCATGAAACCTTACCTACCAATTAGTTTTCCTTCGACATCTTCATGGGTAGTGAGATTGAGGCTGCTGAGAAGAAATATTGTGGTATTTACTGAAGATCCATTCCCTAGGGCTTGAACTGGTAGCAGAGAGACACCTGTCAAGTGAGATATGACTGACACATGTCTTTCGAAAGTATATTTATGTATGTGTGTCTCTGTGTGTTTGCATTTAAACTTTAATTTCCAGAAATATGCTTTAAAATAATTATGGATGGCTAGATCACTTTACAAATTAAAACACTGGCCTTTACTTCACCTTATAATTGAAGCAGTGCCCCTAGCACCCTGTCCCCTGCATTCTGTCTTTCCTGAAGAGATAGAAAGGAGAGCTAAGCTCAGATGGGTTCACTGGCACCATATTACTCCATCCAGCGAAGTTTCCTAACCCTTGAATTGGTGCTGCACCTAACACTGATTGAATCACTAAACACTATTGATTCTGGCTTTCTAGAGAAGCCATTCATACAGCCTAGAGTGTATAAAAGAGCTTCTATTCTCCCTGAAAATGATTTAGTATAAATAACTAAAATAAATGTCAGTGGGAGATCTGTGAACTTATTAAGCGCAGGTAGACCTCTTGATGTGTCGCGCACAGACTGAATGTGTATATGTATAGATTTAAATAATGATACATGTATTTTCAGTCCAAGTTTGGCATAGGACCAGAATGGACCTCAGAGTGAGTGCAAATACCCCAGACAAATTACATAATATGCATCTGCATAGGGAACCCAGAGCCCAGGCACACCGTGTCTATTAATCCTTCCCCAGAGGCTACTAAAGGCTGGAGAATGCATACTCGTAAATATGGGCTGTGGCCCCTGGTCACTGAGGTGGTCCCTGGAGACTCATTTGTACCCACTTTGGCAGGATGGTTTTGTGTCTTCGAGGGTGATCAGAGCTGGGGAGGAAATTCTGCCTTATGGCTAGAAAGCACTGTCTTGTTCTTGTCCTGCATGGACACACGGCTTTCTTCGGCCATTTAATTTGGGTGCAGGTTCCTCACAGTCCAGGCAGGTTTCCAGTGCACCCAGGAGGTTTGTTACCTCTCTGTCCTGTATTGCTGAAGCATGAGTGTGTTGGTGAATGCTGGAAAGCTGGGACCCTGTGCCTTCCCCAAATTCCATCCCTGCTCACCATGGGGTATCTGAGCATCTCCTGGTCTTTAAATGAATGTCGTGTTTAGGCTTTTTGGAGGTGAAGCACAGAAAATACAATACCGTGCCAGATACGGGCATTTCAAGTTAACTCTGATTCATAGTCTGCTGCAGGCAGTAAAAACCTCTCTGTCATCTCTGATAGACTCTGGATCAGGCAGATACTGAGGCACTAACAAAGTGTTAAATTCTACATATGTGTGCACACACACACATAGTGTTCATAAAGTATATACATCTATGCATTACTTCAAATTTTCATACTAATGTAGCATAATGCTAATTTATAGAGTGGATCCATTGCTCTGCTGGATTTTGAAAAATAAAAACAAAATAAATCTTCCCTAAAAATGGACAAGATTTTTTATGTTACATGCTCTTACGGCATGACAGCCATTGAAAGAGCTATTTAGTATGTTACATGGTTTAATAAAAATAACTTGTCTGGCAATGTCTGAAAGCTTTTGCAGCTGCAGGGGTACTTCTTGGAAATAAATTTGTGTTTACACAGGTGCAGCCATATTTAACAAAATTTTTATATGCAATGCAAACAGCTGCCTGTCTGTTTTCTTTGGCAGAGCTCTTTCCAACTGAAACAATTTGTATCAAACATATCTCTCTGTGATACCTATATAAACAATAGACAAAATTCCCGTGAAAGGAAAAGGTTTTCAAAAATGCACTTTTTAGATAAACTGGAAAGCAGAAGCACCTTGATTAGAAAAGCTTGTCCCTTCATGAAATATTTTGCATTTTAGAAGGGCTCAGGGGTCCACCAGGGAAATATTAAAGACTCTGGAGGAAAACTTAGAGTTTTATTGAGCTAAAGTCAAGCTGAAGGATTCTATGTTCAGTAAAAGACACTTGGCAAATTGGATATTTTCCTTAACAAGAGCACTACCAGTGGTGATGTACATTATATTATTCAACTTTTGTAATACTTTTATATGGAATGAAGTATTTCCCAAAATATTTAGTCATAACTCAATTTTCATTTTTGACTATACTTTAAATATTTTGTATATTTTTTTTCCATTTTATGAAATCCTTGTTCGTTCAGAAAACTGTAATCTACAGGAGTCTTAGTAACCCTGCACTTTTCACTTCTTTGCAAATACTCATGGTTTTGAAAGGCTGCACTATTGCCAGCTTGCTTTCTTTTGGTCAAAATTCTGTAGATTAAAAGACTGTGGGTTTTAAATTGTGGTCTGGAGTTTCAAAGTCACCTTCCTCAGCCTTCCCTGTTCCCAACCAAAACAGTGAGTAGGAAAGATTTCTTCACTTAATTTGTCTTGATGTTCACAATTTCTTCTTCTATTCTTTTGTGTAGAAATGTTTTCTGTTTAATTCACAGTAAAAAATGTTAATAAACGCTGCTATTGATTCAAATAGTATTCTAGTATTATGAACACATACACAAAATATAGTACTAACATTAAACATCAGTTTAATTATTTCAGCACTGATGAGGAATAATTTTCTGTTCATAGATGAAGAGGAACTCTCCAACAACATTATCTTCTCATGAATTTTTTTTGTTCTTTTGTAACCATGCAGTATAGCAGGTGAACCCATGCATGTGATATACTTGATCAGTCCTTTTACTTTATCAGAGAGTGAAGTGGAGAAGCTAACAATGCTCCTGGCAGCCTCACTACAACAGAAACCTTGTGTCTAGATAAAGATTTTAATAAATTATATATTTGTGTAACTCCACTGACTTCAGCGGAGGATCCAGTGGGCTTTGTGCTGTACTTGCATTTGTGTGGAGCTGACACAGCTTCTGAGTGCTGAGAGTGACAAATCTTTGTTAGCATTGCTGCAGCTTCACAGAAAGCCCTTCATGAAATGCAGTTTAGCCTCCCAGCACCATGGGGGCTTGTCACACTCTCTCCCAGGCAGTGTGCTGGAAGCATATTTTTAGTGAGGTCGCTTGTTTGTTCTTTCCCTGTGAATTTTCCCCTCAGTATAAATACAGTCCAACAAATGACCTTTTCTTAAGCCAATTCTGCACACAGTATGTTCACATGTCTCCACAAGACGTATTTACATGTACCTATTATATCCCAGTACCCCTGTATAGAATGAGGCAGTACTTTACCAGTGCTTGGAATTATGGCCACAGAAGAAGATTCTACATTTTTGTACATTTTGATTGTGCATTTTCTACACTTTCTGAATTATTCTGGCCGTCTTTTTGAACTTCAATCTGATGGGCTGAGAACCCAGAAGACATATTAAAGAAAGTTGTGCTTTGTGTGTAAAGGCTGCTTTATTTTGATATGACTACATTAGCTGTGAGAACCAGCTAGAAAATGAAGATTCTTTTTCAGCTTCTCTTTCCCATCTAAACAGCATTTAAATTATTGTCTACAGTGTGATTATTTGTTTCTAGGTTTAAGAAACATACTTTTATCATCAGTCATGCCTGCACATTGGTAATTGTGTAAGCTTTGTGGTTTTTTGAGCAATAGATTTACTAAGTAAAAGAGGACTCCACATATCACTTAAGCTCTAAATTTTCAGACTGAAAGATTTCACTCCAGTGTTTTTAGCTGAGCTGGACTAGGCTAAATTAGGAACACTAGTCACAGACAACCAAGGAGTTGGAAAATCCATTATGTAAGTTCGTGATAACGATCTTTTCCCTAATAAATGAACAATTAGATAGAAAAGGGTACTACATTCAATCGAAATAAAAAACATTAATAAAAAAGAGATGGAGCAAATTTCACCTTGATGGAGAAAACTTTTTTCCACAGTAACTTGGCATCATGTGCTCAAGAGCAATGTTTTCACCAGAAACAGAGCCGAGCCTGGGGCAGCTAACCAGAAGTGTTGAAAATTACAGTCCTTTGCTTCAGTAAGTACAAACCAGTGATTCTTACTGCTGCTGAAGACTCTTTTAAGCAAGTTCCCTGACTGACTGCTGGACCCCAACACCTTTATAAACAATCCATTCCTGCATGTCTGTAAAACACTAGCTTGCTTTCCACCAAAATTCCCTCTCCAAGTGCATGACCACCACCTCTCGGTTCAATCTCAGCTTAAAAAAGTATTTATGGGAACAAGTAATGGTATTAAGTGTATGAAGAATGGCATTAAGTCTATGAAGAATCCTCCTAAATCTATTAAGAACTTCCTGGATAAAAAAGTTCTTTACAGAAGTAATTATTATTATTTGTTTCAGTCATTTCTTCATTTAAGTTACTTTAGATATACCTTATCTAAACCACTCATAAGACTTGTGTTATTTCCTATATGGGCTGTTATTTTTCTATGCTGTCTCTATGTGATATAGCCCAGGTTTGTAGGGACCCTGAAAGATGAAGTGAAATGCTACAGAAGCCAAATCCTTAGCCTTGGATCTGACTCTGAGCAAGCACAAAGAAGCTGAAGATGTACTTTAAAGGGATAGCCACATTCTTAAAGTTTTAGTCATACCAGATCCCTGAGAAAATAATTTATTTTACATAGGTAGTCTAATGAAGACTTGCAACTGGGATCCTCCACTTGAAAGGAATTCTAGGGCAACAGCCATGAAAATAAAGAGCAAAACCTGTAGTCAGTAGTGCTAACTGTAAGTTTAGCAAGGCTGGGATAATACAGAGATAGAGTAAATCAGGCACTAATTTTAAAAAGATAATAATAAAAGCTATCTGAATCCAATCAGATAACTATGTTAAAGATGAATATGAGCTCAACTATGAGGCTTAACTGCATTCTTTGGCGTGAATTGTATCTTGAGTTATGTCTCCAGAACAAAGACCTGTACTGCCCTGTAGTGGGCGATGGATGAGGGAGCCTTATTCATTCCTTTATCATTAGCTTATAAATCACCCCTCTTCCCTTTCATGCTTTCATCTTACTTCCTCTCCTTGAAGATCCAACATTCATTTAGGTCATGCTGCTATGTGACTGCCCCAAGAAACTCCGTCTATATCTATGCTTTAGCGCCTAGGTTGGACATCCTGGAGGAGCAGCCTGGACAGGACTCCTGGAACACATGCTTCCTTTGCAGGTAGAGAGTTCACCCTGCTCTGTACTGATGAGGTCAGTAATATTGTCATTCCTTTACAAATACGAGCGACAGTCCTTACCCTGCGTGCATAAACATGAAGTTGCTGGGAATCAATCCTCCCAAGATAATGTGGGGGAGCAGTGGGGCAAATATGCTGTTGTATCATTCATTTAATCAAATACACAGTAAAATTCTCTTGCTTGTGATAATGATAGTTGAAATAAATTATCATACAGATACTAGGAAATAAAAGTGCCCAAGGACTATTTGCTAACTTTCAAAGTAAGTGGCACATCTCATATCCATATAATGAAGTATAATTCACTTTGCCTTCTATTTCCCAAAAATAAAACAGGAAGAGTTATGTCCAACAGAATCCCTCTGGGAGCAATCCTAGTTCCCTTCAGTCTCCCTCAACACTCCTGCACACTAGTTGCTGACTGACATGTGCCAAAAGTGAATGGAAGAATGTGCTAACAATAAACACTACAGACGGCCCTGGACATAATTATGCCACGGCTGTATTTTGCCATGGTCACCCTGCCCAGCTTCCTGGCACTGTGCTCCATCAGTTCAAAGTTATTTTGAAGACAGTGCAATATTTTAATTTTGCTAGAGCTAAGGACTTAGATAAATCCCAGATTTGTATCAAAATCCAAGATTTATATCAATCCCTGCTTCATATCAAAAGTACTTAGGTCTCAGCACTCTCCAAAGGACTCTGGTGATTTTCAGAAGAATGTTATGTTATATCACAAAGATAATTAAGAAGTAATAATTTTTTGCTGTTGTTTTAAATAAATTGGGTTTTAAAAAGAGTACTGACCAGGAAGATACTGGGGTTTTTTGCTTCATTCTTGGCTGCCTCTCAAAAGAGTGAGAAGCAAAAAAATCTAACACCTTTTTTTTTAATCCTCTCTGTATTTTTTAGGGTGAGAGTAAAGATTACTATTCAGCACATGGCAACATCTCAAGTTCCTGTTGATGATAAAAAAAGATCTGTATCCTAGGACTTTAATCTGAAGTCCTGCAAAGCAAAAACCCTTCAATAGCAAGGACAAAGTCTGTTTGCTAAACAATATAATCTCATTGGTCAAGTGCTTCTTGGTTGTTCAAAGCTCTTGAGAAATCTGACATCTTTCATTCCTGAAGGTGTTCAAAGCTGTTCTCCTGAGCACAGAATTTATTTGGCTTTGTAATCAGCAGGTGTTTTAGCAAAAGCAGACTTTTTAAGGAGCATTTGACCATATTTTGTCCTTACTCTGGATAGAGTCACACAGTTTGAAGACAGGCACAACCATCTCAGCATTCCTGTCAATCGACTTCAGAGCACAAGCTGGTGACTGCAGTTACAAGCCTCTGTTGCCATCATCTTTTATTATGTAACCCAAGTTACATTATTGCATCCCTGGTCTGCCTGTGATCACTCTGCCACTTCATTGTTCTGGCCTTTTCTGTTTGAAACAGATGTTTAAAAACATTTGAATAAGATATTTTAGTTTGTGGACTTCTTGTCATCATCCTGCAAATTTACAACAGTCAGCAATGTAAACATGTACTTGACAAACTCCAGCAGCTTGTAGACTTCAGAGTTCATCCACTCATTTCAGAAGGCAGATGTTTCATTTTAATACTCTTCATACTATAGATTAGGATTATGCTTTTTCTTTCTTTTGCTTTCTTTATTTTTCTCTTTGAAAAGGGAATAAACCTGACATGCTACTAATGTCATTTCACACTGCGGGCCAGATGGCGAAAAATGCAAAGGCTGCAACTCTGTTTATGTATGGGAAAAAAAGGAATTTTGTTTCTGAAAGACTTTCAGCTCAATCATTTGTTACTTTAAACTAAACACTAGATGATGAATAAAGTAGGACTATCTAAACTTCAAAAAGGTCCTTGAGATTAAGTGCTTAACAATGTAATGCATCTGGAGGAAGAGTATTACATTATTCCTGCTTGCTGCATTGGAAAGATGTTGGGAATGTTTTCACTATAGTGGCTGCCTGCGAGCAGGGTGCTTGAAGACAACATTTGGCAGTGCCTTGGAAATTTTTGGAGATATAAATCATATTTCCATCACTTTTTATTATTATTAGTGAAAGATAGTACTTGAACAGACTGTCTCTGCTAAAGTAGCTTCTTTTATCTGCCATTTCAAAGCAACAAAATTGTATATTTACCAAGAATTGTGTAAAATGTTTGCACAGAAATTCAGCATTATTCCAGGTGACTTTAGACTCTGAAACTTAGGGGTGGAAAAGTTTTCACACGGCAGGTTTTTCTTGATTTGCAGATTATCACAGAATTCATCTAAAATTTGTGATTCTATATGATTTTTAGAGAACGGCTGAGAAAACTATCTGTGCTTTGATTTGTTTACTTTAAAGCCAATATTTCACAAGAGGTCTCAATTTGGGGATCAAACTGTTTCACTTTGTCTTCCCACCCCACTTGTGTGGTACAATTGTAGCACATCCTGAATATTGCAGTCCAGTTGCCTCATTCTGGTGTTTGGATGGACAGGGTGGTATTTTCCATTAAATACCATTACTCCTCAAAAATAGAAGTGGTTCTCATGCATCACTGAATGCTCCAGTTTGCCAGAGAAAGTCAACCCTCAGAAAATGATGGGAACAGAAGGGAAACAAATCCCAGGTGCAGAAACTCATTCAATCTTAAATCTTTGCATTTAGGACAAAGTACTTCAGTTCTTGAGTTTTTATTTATTTTTTTATTAAAATATCAGGGAGAGTTTGTTTTGAGGGTTTTTTGTTTCTTTATTTTGTTGTTTTGGTTGGGTGAGTGGGTGGTTTTATTTTGTCTGTTTGTTTGTTTGTTTGTTTCTATTGGGAATTTTGCTTCCCCAGCTATCCTCAGTAATTTCCAAACAAACATGGGAGTGAAGTTTGGACTAAGCAAGAGGAAATACTTTGATCCTCTGAGGTCTTTTTCATTAGTTTGCCTGTTATTGTGTCATCATAGTCTCTGTATGACACCAGGTTGTGTCTGGAAGAAGAAACTCCTATGTGGCTTTCTTCAAATGAGTTATGTCAGATTTTTAGAGGAAGGAATTAACTATGTAAAGGGGAACAACCTTTTGAGATTAAAATTGCGTGGATGAACCCAAGAAAAACTCAAATAGAAGAGCATTGACCATCCTGTGACCTCACAAAATTGCTTCCTTCACTCTTGGCTGAACACGGTGATGATGTATCACAGTATGCATGAGAATCTGCTGGGATGTGTTAGTATATTAGGCCCTGGTTAAGAATGAAAAGCAAAGATAGGGTAAGCACAGCCTGCATCTTTCCCTGAAACATTTTCCTGTACTACCCACATGAGTATTCTCCAGCACCAAAATTATCAGGAATAAAGGGAAAACACAAAAGAACTCTTAAAATAAGTTCTCAGCAGTATTTTTGACAGTTCTACTGATTACAGTAGAAGGTAGCATCAAAGGAAATTAGTATAAATCTTTGGTTAAGCCAGGTAAAGAAATGCATTAAAAATGTAACTTCAGCTGTGTTTTGACAAGATGAGACTTGAATTTAAGATCTTATCAAATAATACGAACTGTGTGTATTGCGGATGTAGTCCTAAAGGTCGTGGTCATAATAACCAAACTCTCCTATCACTTAAGAAATCTCTTCTGCCCAGATGTTAATATATAAGATATCAAAAAAACCCCCTTATTTTAATGCTATTTGTATTTTTGTCATTCAAAATGCAGATTACAACTTTTAAGTATGATGTAGATCAGAAGTAGATGAGGACTGAAAGTGCTGACTGAACCTCATCAAATGCCTGCACTGTTTGAATGTGGCTGAATCAAATCGGTCCCAATACTTTTTTGATTTTCGGCCAAATCCACATTAAAAGAGAGACTTACTTCTCATTTTAGATACAACTGAACTTTTAATGTGAGTGACTGACCTCACAGTTTTTCTAGCATTCATACTGCTAGAAATTTCTGAAGAATAATTTATTATAAAAGTTTTCCCCTATTGCAAATTACCATATCATATTGTAGACTGTAACGTTGTTATAGGCTCCAGTTTGCACACAAACTCCATTCTACATCTGGAGATTCAAGTGTATGCTGAACTAAGCAAGGCTAAAATTTTTGAAATGTCTGAAATATAATTATGAATCAATCTACTGTCAGTCTTCTTTCGATCTTTCCATTAAGTCTATCAAAACTGAAACGGAAGTATTTTGATACATAAAGACTCCCTTACAGAAACAATACTCTGCAGTGTGAGTAGAAAAGACTTATAAAATCTTTTTGTGTTACTTAATTAAAAGATGATGGGCAGAAGGGATAATAGGTTGTTTCTCAAATTCTAATGAATTTTATCATCATAATGATGATTACCAAATGTCTGTATTTGCAAAAGAACAGCAGTTCATAAATATCAAATTTGTGCTATTATTAACATGCAGAATGTGCCAGTTTTTATCAATATAGGAATCTGGTAATTATCACTAAAGCCATTAATTAAAATTAAGAAGTAACTAAATAAGGAATAGGAATGCCACTTACTTCTTGACATCCAAAGAGCAGAAATATCTACCTATTATCCTTTTCAGGCATCTGACACTGTCACAATGGAATAGAAGGTTGTCACGGCATAATAGTCCCCAGCTGCTGGGTGGATGTGAGCTGAAACTGAGGCATTTATCAAAAACAAACACCAGGAGAAGCTGGGAGACATTCATCCTGGGACAGCACTCTGTTAAATCAATGGTGTTTCTGTTCCAGAGGGTGACTGATAGGTGTGCTCTGTCTAACGGGTGTCAGTGTGGCACAATGGTCCCAGTCCCACACCTCAGGGAGCCACGTGGTGATTGTCCAGGGAAAGCAGGCACCCTCACACCCTGTCCAGTCAGAGCAGAGCCTCCATGGGGGACTTGTGAGGTGTCACAGCCTGTCACCCCTCCATCACCCTCTGGCTCCTGGGGTGCTTGGAGGACTGTGCACAGCAGGGCCAACACCCATGAGTGTGAGCAGCCCGAGGGGTGGGGATGACCCATCACCAGGCATCCCTAATTTCTCCACCATTGCATTGGTAAAGTCGGCTGGGAAGGGGCAAGGCAGGCAGGAGGAGGTCTGACACAGCACGGCATGAGGGTGGGAGGTGATCAGAGAACAGTGGAGGCTTGGAGAAGAGAAAGGGACTGTGCTTTCAGCTGCCACAGTGAACCTCTGGTGTCGCTGGAGCTAGGCAGAAGAGCCAGAGGCTCTGCATGGAACCACACCCGCTCAGCCAGGGAGGTGGTTAGTGCACACCTGCATGAAAGCAGCCATCAAACCCCCATGGAGTACCCACTCCAAGCCAAATGAAGTCTGTGAGAAGGGATGTTACTGGAAAGGACTATACTCGTGCTTATCAAGACATTAGTACTCGCTTGCAGGCTTCATCTGCACTGGGCATGAAAGATTTTGAAGCAGACTACCAAGGCAGTAAAGGAGGAGGTGAAAAGAGTACATCTTTTTGGGGCAAATACCAGTTACCTCTGTTTCATAAGAGGCTTTCTGCTCTCCTGGCATTGTGTTATATATATCTTCAGCCTCACTCGCTGCCCCCTCCTGTGTAAAATTTACACAAGCATTGAAAGATTGTGGAATACCCAAGGAAATAATTTTTCAGTCGATTGAGTTCTTAATGGAAAAACCTCCCTGAATGCTATCTTACAAATTAGAAGATCCCCTGCTTTCTAAATAGTTCAATTGAAATCAGCTTTTGTATTTATCCTTCAGGTCATTCAGGCTCAAATGTTGTTAGCTCTGAGTCAAAAAGTCAGATTTTTAAAGGGAAAATGTCAAGTCCTTTTAGGCTTCAACTGACCTTTTAAACCAGATTAGGGATTTGAAGCATTACACATGGATTTCTACATTTTATATCACAGTATTTAACAAATGATCAAATACAACTCCCATGAATACTATTTTTACAAGCTTGACATTTCAGGCCTTAAAGGATGTTGCTGGTCTTTCTTTTACATAAAATTACCCTGGAGAAATTCAGCCTGTTTTCTGTTCCTTCATTTCTCTTTTGTAAGAGGAAAAGTTCTGTGCATTTCATTCCATGCTGTTGTTCTCTCTCTGGCATTGCAAGAAAGAAAATATCATGATTAAATCCTTGAGATATGCTCAAAGTGATTGCTACAATAAGTTCACTCGGTGGGTGTCACATATGGTTAGAGCACAAATCAGGCAGTTATAGATGCCAGCAGGGCCCTAGGAATAGATCTGACCTTACTTTTGTGCCTGGACTGACAGATAATGCCACTAAAATGCACTAAATCTCCCAAGGTGGAAATAATAGAAACCCTCATTTGGTTCCAAGTGCTTCCCTCACATGGGTAGGACAAAGGAAATGGATGCTAGAGTGGGATCACGGATGTGTGAGAGGACACTCGTAAACTGAAGGAGCAAGCTTGGCTCAGTGCTCAGGGACTGCAGACATGGTGGGAACAAGAGGAGGGGTCCCATTCTCAGCTACTCTGGTCTGCAGTGGGTGTCTGTCAGTCTCACATGCCATGAGCTGGTCAGCTGGTACTGCATGACGGCAATACACCTATGGAGAGGATGGAGACACCGTAAATTTTCTTCCTGTTCTCTGTCAAGGGAGGGAGATTTAATTTCAGAGGTCTCATGTCAGAGGACCCTGCTCTGCCTTGCTGGCTGTTCAGCCCTTCTGTTTTCTGAGGTTGGCCCAGTAATCATGGTACTGGAGTTTTTAGATGGAGTTTTTTGGATGTTTCTCTGATCATAGTTGGAAAGAGACCAGAAAATGTTATCACACGGACCAACTAGGCATCAGACAGCAACAGGGTTCAGTTTTAAAAGGCTCTGCATTAACCACCAGCTCCTCCTATGTTTGTAGTGGAGATAAGGTTTGTCATTTAGGCACATGGATTTTGTTTGTTTGAGTATTTGTTTTCATACCAGACCAAGACCTGCAGGTTCCCTCACAAGTTTTCCTGGTAGTTTCAAAATCATCTCTGAAGTCAGTACTGTTATGGGATGTAGAGGACGTCTCAAGGCTTTTCACGTAGTCTCATTTTTGTTCAAGGTCTTTCCCTAGTGACTTGACTCCAACCCAGACAAACACAATGCAACGTTCTGCTGCACACTGCAGTCCAAAGGGGTTAAACCACAAGAGCTTGTCCCCAGTCAAGCATTCTCCATTCCTTGATAAACAAAAGGTGTTAAAAGGGCAAATTTGTAGAAAAAGAACAGAGACTTCCTTCAAGTCTCAGTGCTGTGCTGGTAGCATTTAGCACGAGTGGGTTTGTATTTTATTTGCCTAATAGGCAGTTACCGTGCCCACTGTAGTACCTGTATGGGTGTGGATAAATAGAGGCTTACAACATCTACACATTTTAAGTAAGTGTGGAGCTTACCTTCTGATTCCAAGGTTTCAATTGTTCAAGTCACTGTTGTGTTGGCAAGGACTGAAGAGCTAAGTCTTGTTATAACCAAAAATGGTGCTGACTTTGAGTCTCTTCTGGTAACTGCTAAATATAAAGTAAACACCATACAAGTGTGTACCTCTGTATGCTTTGATACTGTTTGCATTGTGACACTAGTACTGTCCTTCTAGGATCAGAATAACTCACTTTTCCCAGGTCCTACATCTGAAGGGAAAAACACAAAAGAAGAAATCAGCAGCTCTGTGCCTGGGATACAAAATTATTGTAGTCTGAAGCTAACATATTATAATTGGTCAGAGCAATTATTTACAGTCCTTAATGTTAGTTTTGCTGGTGATTTCACTATTTTCAGCTCTTCTTACTGATTGGTTTAGAATTATAAGCTATTCAAAATTATATTTATAACACAGAAAAAAAGCATTCGTAGCTTGTAGCCAGATGTAGAAAGTCATGACAATACCTAATGATAAAATTACCAAAGACATCTGACAGATGCCATTTTGTGATGCTATTGTTTTTTTCTAAAATAAAATAAGCAGCTATGCAGCTGCTTTAAAATATTTGTCAGACTTTATCAAAATCATTTACCTATCACCATATATTTGTTTCTTGTAATGGAAAATACCTGCAGTATGACAAGAAGATGAGGTTAATCTGAAGCAAATCAACATGATAGTTTTCCATTACTGGAACTCAAATAGTCTCGTCAACAAGGGATGACACCAAATAACGATGCTGCTGCTGTTACACAAACATGCATTCAAAGAGTATTTTGAGATATGTTTTTCTTCTAATTTGGCAACATTTTATAATGAAAACTAGGCTATTCTGTTAAAGCTCAGGAAGGAAAGCCCTTTTGAAATAATGTGTTCTCCTTGAAGCTCCTGCTTTGCTCAAGTTTTTCTCCTTTCCTTTCACCAAAGGATTCTTTCATCACTTTAGTCATTATTCGAAAGACAGAATTGAGAAAAGCTTGCCAGAAACATTTGGATTTGTCATGTGCTCCAGCGTTAATGGGGAGTAGTTGGTCTCTGATACAAAAGTTATATTTACTTAATTTATAAATTTTATAGGACAGATCTTCTGGTCATCTCTTTTTGCTTTGGAAACAATTATACGTGGAGCCTTGCTGGACCCTCCATCTGACTACAGGCACTTTTGTTTATGCCAATCAGCTCTGCAGTAACAATTAGATGTTTTTTTGAGTTACACTGAATTTTTTGCAAGAAAATGGTCCTAAGAAAGAGGGATATTGCACCCCTAGCCCCCATTCAGAGTGTTCAGGACTTCCTTTCTCCATTAACCAAATGTGGCAAGAAAACAACACCACAAAACTGAAGTGGCTGGTTTCTAATGATAACATAATGGTTATCACGTTGCACTTTATCTTCAGTTTGGAGAACATCTTGTCACAACAGAGCTCTGTGGTAGGTGACATGAGTCTGTGAATTTTGCAAAGCCTAAAGGGCATTATTTTTTCAGAGTTACCAAGTAGGAACACAGTCAATTCAAAACACAAAGTTGAGGGTGGAGAAGAAAGTTTGATAATGTTAAAACCCCTACAGTTTTGGAAATTGTTGTTTGCCTGGTTTAAAAAAATTCAGAAACCTCAGCTCTTGTTTCAGAGAATCTGTCTTCTCTCTTAAGTGTGCTGCAGGAATAGTTTTCAGCAAGTTACTCCAGGAACAGCCTGACTAATGAGGAGCTCAAATGAGTTTCTAGAGCAAATGTATCACTGAACTGGACTGATGGAGCACCTGGTAGAGCTCCTGGTAACCAATGAGCCATGGTCCTGTTTTCACCGTGCAACAAAGTGTGATGCAGAAGTTCCCACATTAGTGCCAGATGCAATAGTAGTCCTGGGGCTATGTCAGTGTGCTGAAGCCAACAATAGCATTTCTGATTTTTTGTCTCAACTGCTATCTGTGCTCAACAGCAGCATGGACCAGGCTGGGAGGGTGTCTCTGACACAGAGCCGCTTGCACTCTCTCACATACTGATATCTAACAATATCGTTCAACAGTTCACAACTGGTGTTTCACCTCATTCTTCCCTTTTTTCTGATTGCCCCAATCTGAGAAGAAGTTAGTTTTTCTCCACTTCGAGAGCATCATCAGAAGCATCCCAAGTGCTGTGTCCTAAGCCATCCTGCCCTCTGTTTGGGAACAGGTGACTGGAATAACATCTAGGGCTTGAGGGGCTGGTATATGCTCAGGGCTTTAAGACAGACAAGAGAGAAAGACATAAGGTGCATATAAAATTAGAATTGCTTCCTTTTCTAATGCAGAGAGTGTCCCTATGGTCTTATATCAGCTGAAAGGCAGACACCATACTTTCAGAAGCACATGGTTGCCTTGCTCCCATTTATCATCTGCCTTTACCAGACTAAATTAGCCAGAACAGGAAGATCTGGCAATTGTTCTCTGGGGTTCAGGCTGGTTTACCACTGCATGGACTCAGTTTTCACCTCTCTTTGTACATGCTCTCTCCCTTCTAAGTCACTTCATCTTTCTGGTCTCTCCCTTTTCCCCTGCTTTGTGCTAAAGCAGCCTGTTTCCTCTACTCAAACTCCTGCTCAGTCCACACACTCCAGTCAGCAGCTCAGTGATTCACTTCTGTGTCTGAGGTTTGTGCTGAGTTTCCTTCACCATCCATGGGTTTGGGCATGAAACATTTTTTTTGCCTGAGAATACTTTACCTTGCCCTTTGCTTCCAGGTAAAAAGGCTTTTCTTTGCTAACTATTACTCTGCATTTATATTGAGTCTGTCTCCTCAGAGCACCCCAAAGCACTTTACATACTCTGTGCAGGAATCAGTGGAGGCTGAATGCATTGGGGCTCTCTTGTTATTTCTTTATTCTTAGTTACAGCACTCTGTGTCACAGAAACTGACTTGGTGACTGACAAGGTTAATTCTGCTTTGCCTAATTCATTCCAGTAGAAAAGCCACAAAAAAGTACAGTTTAAGTGCATAGAATTTTAGGGGGAATATAAAGCACACTTCCTTCACTGTTTTAATCTTGCTCTAAGGGAATATATGAGAAGCATAGTTGATAGGAAAGAGTATTTACATAATTTAGATTACTCCAGAGCACTTCATTATAATACCAAGAAAGAGTGGAAAGAACAAGCACTTTGGAGATGGCTGTCTGGGCAGCGGAACCATCCTTATCCAATGATGCAAATCAATCTTTTCAACAGTCAAGGAGACCAGGGTTTGGGTGGTGTTCAGCAGAAAAGTATGACATATATGAGAAAGGAAATACGATTTTATATTTCCAAGTACATTACTCTATTTATATCTCAGCCTTTCATTAAAAAACCCACAAACAAGGTATGCAAAATAAGGTGCTGCTTGCATTGCTTAATCAAAAAACACATATTGGTGTAATTGTCATCTTACAAGGACAAAATATAATCGCATGTGTGAAGGCTTTACAACCTTGAAACAACGGTTGTTTCCATGTTTATGTCAGAATAGAGGAGGAAGTGTGATCATATCTAATCTTAAGAGATCAATACTTCACAGCAGTCAAGGAATAGATAAATACAGCAGCCAATTCAACAAGCAATAAGGTATAATAACTTTTATTTTGAAGGTAACTTTTGTAAGGGTAGCACACATCTGATAGCAGGGAGATTCCATGTGGAAAGTGGTGGCAGAGCCATCATAGGCTACGAGCAGTGAATGTTTGCATTGACCACATGCTTCCAGTTGGCTGACCCACTGACTTCAAACGGCTTCGTAAAAGCAGTTCGGTTTTGACCAATGCACTGCATTTTCCTTATCAGTCCCTGTAATACAGCACATCAGCACATCCGTCTGTCCTGCCCTGGGAGCTCACAAATGTGCAACAGACACTAGTGGGTCCCTGTTTATTACAGCCCATGCCACTGCCCTCAAGCTCCCCACTGCGTGGTTAGCATGCAAGACATCTCCTTCAGAGAGGATCACAGAAGAGGTCAGATTGAAAATGCCAGCCATGCCGCTGACAGTGGAAGCAATACTGCTTACAGCATGGAACTGAAGCAATTTTTCTTCCATCTGTTCAAAGTGGGGTGAATAAAAACCTGTTCATTCTCCAGGGGAAGGGGCTTTAGGAAAGTCACACTCCTGGCATGAGCATTTCAGTCAAAGGTCCTCTTCTTCCAAAATGCCTCTTGTCAGTGCCTTGCTGAATCCATGAAATTTCCTCTTTTAGCTGGAGCTGCTGTAAAATAAGTTCTAAATTTACACTGAATGCCATGGGCTTATTGACTGCAGTGGTCTCAGCAATTCAGAATATACTCAGCTTGACAAAGCTTGTGCCTAGCAGGTCCCTGGACTTGTGGAGGTTGGTATCTCTGGATAGCTGGTTCTATCACTCATAAAGCAGAACAGCCATGTGACAGAAATTAAGATTGGCAAGAAATCATGTAGTTCAATGCATCATACTTCGTTACAATAAAAGACCATTCCATGAGGTACATTGCATGGTGGTGATATTTTGTGGAAGATGACCGAGTTTGGCCTCACAGTTTCTGCCTAGAGTTGCACTCAGTTAACCCCATTGCAGCTGATGGTGATTGCAAGTTCACTGAGCTCTGCACCTCAGATGCTTGAGAAATTCAAGAGGTAATCAAGAGTGACTTTGACAGGAAAAATGGTGACCAGTTCTTCCCTGCTGGCTAAAAATCTTTTCACCAGGATGCACCTGAAATCCCTTTTTGAAAGTCCTATTCCTTGTAAAACCAGGAATAAAGGCTGTTGCTGTACTACCTATAAGAGACATCTGACCATCTATCATGGTCTTCTGATAGTGTCCCAATTGTGCTTGCCAAGGAAGAAAAACTGATTCTTACTGCATCCCAAAACATATTATCATTAAAAAAATAGTATTATTGTTTTTAGCTAGCAATTGCACTAGAAAGAAAACTAATGGAAGGTCTGTTTATGTAATCTCTTGATTTAGTCTGTATTTCTAAAGGTATTATTAAACAACTCTTCCACAGCTAATGTGGCCTAGAATAGAGCTATTTCTTTCCAGTTTATCCAACAATCCTGAATGCTCCAGCATTTCACCCATAACACCGTCAGGGATAGATAAACCTATAGTCATTCATTTTGATAACTTTATTTTTCTGAATCTGAGCTTCTTTCTGACTAACATACCCCTGTGTTGATAAAGCATTTCAGAAAAAAAAAATCCAAATGTTTTATAAGAATACAGGGGAGCTCCTCTTCTATGTCATCCTCTCCAATGATTGCAGTATGGAGACAAAAAAAAACTTCACGCCATCATGGTTTGAGCAGCTTTTTAAGTAATTACATGTATATTGATTTTGATTTCACTAAGGTTCCTCAAGGCAATTCAGCAAAGATTTTTCAAAATCAGTACTTCACTATTCTTAAAACAACAAAATTAACTGGATAAATGAGTCCATGTCTTCCTTTGACCAGTTTAAAGAGCTTTCATTCATATCTTTCTGTGTCCAGACTGAACAAAACACTTCTTTGTAAAGATAAATACATCGAATTATAGAATTGGACCTGACCTTTTGCAGCACAAGAGTCCCAAAATGAACACTGTTTGTTCACATTCAATTCCCACAGTGAAAAGTAAAGTGAAAATAGCAAGGAACTTCAAGCACCAAGGAGGCCTTCAGGCAATGGCATGGTCATTTGGAAGGTGAACAATGTCTGATTCAGGTTTTCATAAGGCTTAACAATCTCAAAAACCTCCAAAAAGCCTTGATCTAATACCACACTCAAGGATCCTTTTTCTTCTTTAGGTTCAGTTTCACAGTAAGTGTAACCATGGTCCAAGAACTTTAATCCAAGTGCACTGTTCTATGAGTACCAGTATGTCCACCCAAGCTTTCAATAGCTTGTAATTATTGTACAATCCTGCCATTGCATGATCTGCAATGTACTGTCCAATATTAAGGCCAAATCATGCCAAAATATTTTCCACTGAAACAAAATATGTCAAGGAGAAATATAGTTTTAAATCAATATTTCACATTAGAATGCACTTACATTCTTCAAAACCTAGCTTTACATTTGGAGCAACTAACCCCACTGGGCTACTCAGACCACTCCACAACCCTCCCGAGAGCAATCAGCTTGGAGAGTTTGTACATGCGAGCACTTACTTTTGTAGGTCACATTTTAAAGCTTTACAAACCATGAGCCAGTGGTGTTGGTGATTAGAGATCTCACGTGGCATCTCATTTGTGTCATGTGGAGATGGAGATGGGTGAGCCACTGCTCTAGCCCTGCCTGGCACCCTGTTTCCTGTTATGTGGAAAATGCACATCTGTTAAATGAGCTGGGAGAGGCTGAAGGACCCCATGGGATGCAGAGCAACTGGGAATGGACTGACACTGCAGGAGTAATTTCTCCAGCCAGCAACCTACTCTGTCTCCTGTGTTGAGGAAAGTAGAAAATAAAGAGAAAGTAGAAAATAAAAGCAAGAGATCCCATGTCCTCTGCATGTGTAGGACATCTGGTCCTTCCCAGGGGATATGGCCCCTCATGTACTGTTCCTCAGTGCCAACTGGAGGGAGCTGTGTGTCCCACCCAGTGGGAAAGGTTAGGGACAACTGGTCAGGAGAGGTTGTTTTAAATAGCAGTTAGGGAAACATTTGGCTTTCAAGTGCTCAGATCACTTGCCCTGGCAACAAAGCTTCAGGCCCTTTCCCCTCCCCTTCAGTGACTTTCACATAGCTTTGTACCCAGTTGTGTCCTTGCATCAGCAGAGCAGCTCCTCCACCCTTACCTTCTGCCCATGCTGGCTGCCACCTGGAGCCACATCCTGGCTTGAGCCTCTTCCAGCATGGGCCTGATTCCTGGAGGCAGAGGGCTGCCCACTCCACATTGGCTTGAGGAAGCTTTGTTATACAGCTGTCTCTGGCTAATTGGCTCTCTGAGACCTGATATTCTCCAGGACTTTCTGCACAAACAGCCAGAAAGACTGAGGGGGGCAGAAGGGGCCTCAGGGTGAAATACTTGTTCTATTGAAGTAAGATGCAAAATTCCCTTTGACTTCAACAGGGTCAGAGTTTTACCCTGTAGCTTTAATTAGCTCGCGTTGTTGTAAGTGTCCTGCATCGCTACATGAGGAATGTGAAGTATGGTATGTTCAATAGTGGTGTGTACATAAATGATTTAAGAGGATATAAAAGAGTAGTGCATTTAAAAGGCATGGAGTTACAGGAACTGGCTTGTTTAAACCATACGTATTCTATGCTTCATAACAGCACTGAAATCTATGTGAAGGCCCTGTAATTTAACAAAGCAAACTTATTCCCCCCAAAACAAGTAGCAATGAACCACGGGGAAAAGTGTCAGAAAAATGGTCTGAAAAACCACTATAAAGGGAGTACACTTTCAAATCATTCAGTGTGTCCCTTCTAATAAAGACTTGAAGTTTTTATACAGATTTATGGATTTTAAGCAGGATAAGATGGCTGCCAGGAAGAGGAAGAAAGAAAAATCTTAACCGTCTTGCAAAGGGGAAGAGGATGCATGGTATAGGATGTTAAGCATGCTGGAGTGTAGTGGACATAGGAAACACGTCAGGGTGTCACAAGTAGAACATAGTGGCAGAGAGCTGATGTGGCAGAGCGACGAATATTTTGACAAGAGCCACAGTATGAAAAGTGTTCTATGCAAATGCTGTGCCTGGAGTAATGAATAGTGTAATTTTTTCCTCTTCTGAGAGTTTCAATGGAAAGGACACCTGGATTTCACAGAAAGGCCCCCACAGAGGAATTAAAAACAATGTTTTATTCATTTATGAAGCAGACTTTGTCTTGTGTGCAGATTTCATCGTTTCATTGTCTCTGGTATCTTAGAGAAGAACAAACAGCTGGTTCCTCACTAGATGCTTCCACAGAGAATTTACTTTATTTTTTTTTCCCCAGGAAATTATCAGTCTATTTGTACAGGAAAGAAACAGACAATGCTCTGATATTTCTGATTTCTAACCCATGCTGAGTGAAGAAGGGCAGTCCAGTTTGGGAGGGTAGAACAGGGAAAGCCACATAATTTTCTGCTTTATGTAATTCCTTCCTCACTCACAAGCTTTCCAAGTGCTGAAACAAGGAACACTGAGGCCAAGTACTACCAGTGACCTGGAAAGACTGCCCATGATGTGCACAGGGCTTCAGTTGAATAGAAAGCCCACAGTCCAGGCTTCAACTCGTGCATATGATTGCTGTGTGTTCAGCCATGGCTTCTGCATCACCACTACTTTCAAGATAACTAAAGTGAAGCATTTCATATCCTTTTCCTTAGCCTTGCCCAAATTTTTAGTCTTTGGAAATTTGCCTTTTGATATTATTTCAAAGTAGAATTGTAGAATAATTTAGGTTGTAAAAGACTTACAAGGTCATCAAGTCCTTAACTTAGTCCATTAACTTAACAGTGCCAAGTCCACCACTAAACCATGTCCCTAAACATGACATCTACACATCTTTTAAATATCTCCTCTGATGATGACTTTACCACTTCCCTGGGTAGATGGTTCCAATGTTTGACAACACTTTCAGTCAAGAAATCTTTCCTACTATCCAATCTAAACCTCCCCTGGCACTTCTTGAGGCCATTTCCTGTCATCATATCACTTGTTACTTGGGTGGGTAGAACGATACCAGGTATTTTCTTGTTGGGGAAGAAAGGTCATTCTGCTCTGTGTTTCAGTTGCAGAGGTATGCTCCAGTTCTTATTTACACTAACAGATTTCAAGTTCCTAATGTGCTGTGTATTATAAATTTAATACTAGCAATTCTTCTATTTTGCATTGTATTTTGAATTGCTTACATGATAGCTCTGAGAACACACAATAGAACTCAGTGTGTTTTCTTAAGGAAAGAAAAAGTTTCTTTCCATCTCCCTTGTTACTGCTATAACATTATTCTTTGCTAATGCTATTTAAAACTGAAATTTAATGTTTTATTCTATAATTTTCTCTAGTTTCTATGCTGCAACCCTTCTTCCTTTTAGGAAACTCTGGGGAGACAGAATGTCTCTATCATTAGAATCCCTTGCATAAGGGAATTAAAAAAACAACTTGTAATGAAATATGCTAGCAATTGTATAAAAATACATTGTGTGGGACTTTTGCCTGTGGCAGTATGTACGCACATGAATGACAGTATTGTGTGAGACAGAGCATTGTGTTGTTCAGTGCCAGTGTATAAAGCTACACTCATTTTGCATAAATATTTGACTGCTTTCTGGGATGTCTGGGATGTTTTTTAAAGTAATGTTCCATTTCTCTTTCTCTGCAGCCACTCCTTGAATTTGCATGTTTTAACCATGGTTGTCACTATGTGGAAATGTTCATGTGTCACTTCAGTAAATTTTATCAAATTGGGGAGGGAGAAAAGGGGGAAGAAAATTTGTAGCTTGAAAATCATCAAAACCGTATTTATTTTTTATCCATAAACTGTGCCTTAAATACAAGAGGTTATGGTTTTAGTTAGACAGTCCTTTAAATTTCTAATTATTTGGGCTTTGCAATGTTCCACATACTTATGAATCACCTTCACACCTCCTTGGAAATCCAGGGATAAGATGCCAGATGAGATTCTATGAATATCTACAAATATTTTCGTTTCAGTTTTTCGATTCCAAGTGCACTTATGCAATAAAGATTTTTCTCTTCTCTAATGCTCCAAAGGAGTCATTTTTTACATAGTTCTTTTGATGATGAGAATAAGACACTCAAAATTATATGGATTTCTTATTTATTTGGATCCACTGTTTTACATCTTTACCTTTAAGAAGCAGGAAAGATACATTTGCAGGATGAGAGATGACACCTTGGTAGCTAGGGACTCAGAAGAAGATTCAAGGGTAGAAAATGAAGAGAAATTAATCAAGACCTCTCAGTGCAATGCCAGGAGGACTCTAGTTTCAGCTTTGTAACTTGGTGGGCCAAAGAGGTGACATGTCCCAGAACACAGAAAACATTAATGATGGGAAATGCATCAAGGTGCTGTGCACACGGTTTTAAATTGGAAATTTAAAGTTTGAAAAAAGTCTTAAGCTTCATGTGAAGCCTAGAGAAGATACGCTAGAAAATCCTTTGACTCATTCAGATTCTTTAATAAGATGTAGACTGACAAATGGCATGGAGACTAGAGTGATGATTGGGTGATGAATCCCAAAGAACGCGTTAAAGTCCCTGCTTAGTCTAACAGAAAATAATGTCTGAAGTCAGGTGTATCAGCAATATAAATAAAGTAACATTTAACACTGTGAATGATCAAACCGTCAAGGTAGAGCCTCTGTCTCTTGGAAACTTAGCCAACACTGGATGCCTGGAAGGTGTTTGATTGGCCATGCTTTCATAAATGGTAGTCAGCCTTCCAACCCTCAGTATAAGGGTTACTGGGCAATAGAGCAGAGCTGGGTTAATAGACCATTTGGACTGGGAGATCCAGTGCGATAATCTAATGCCCCTTCAGGCTGTACACCTGATCAGGTCAAAGGAAACTCTTAGAAGGCTGTTTCAGGACACAGAGTCCTCTCATTGCTCCCATTCTGCAGCTGTTTCAGACCAGTTTGTTCACTCAGCACTTCCAGATGTCATCTGTGACACTTCCCGTAGATGTCAGAGTAACCAAAACTGAAGGGAAGGCCAGAATCAAGAGCAGCTTGAAGCTTTGCCCAATAACAAGTTGGCAAACTGAGTTATCATATATATCCTGCTATCACTCCAGGGCAACCGCACAATTGTAAATGCATTTTCTGCCCTGGGTGTCTCATGGAGAGCATTCCCAAGAGGTACTCTGACTCACTAAACACCCAGTAAGTCTTGCTCTAACCCATCTGATTTGGTCCAGTTAATTTTCGTATGTGCTAGCAGGCACATGGAAACACTGCAGAGGACATGCCTCGCTGAGCAGCTGATTATTTCTATCGTTCTATCATTTCTATCTACTTGTGCCTGGAGCCTGGGATACAGGCCTGAAAGAGCGATACCCAAGTTTTCTGTCTGCACAGATTTGTTGCAGATGAACTCAGAGTATTTACATTGCATTGAAATTATTCCTTTTTTGATAAGCAATGTTTGAATTTCTCATATATTTAGGCTTGAGAAAGCCATAATTCAAAACCAAACACAAATCTACTTCCCAATATGTCCAATTAAAAAAAAGAGCTTGAACAAAAAAATTTATTCCATTACAGTGTGATGTGCTGTGGAAAGGGGTTCTAAAAATGCGTTTCAGATGGGAGAAAGAATGAGATCAGGAACAAGCCACAGATCACGGAGGTAATTTATTCTGTGTGTGGTGTCAGGAAGCAGGACTGACAGAAGGCACAAGGAGTCAATTTTAATTTGAGTCTGTGAGCATGAGACTGGCAAAACTTGAGCCATGCTCTGCAAGTCTGTGGCCACAGCAGGAGGAGTTCATGATCTCTACATATGCTGCACTGCAGTTCTCCAATCTGTGAAAATTTAATACTGCAAGTTTGAAAACATGCGTCTCATCAGAGCACGAACTACTCAAAATGGCCACTCCTCAATCAAACCCAGGATGTCCATGCTCTGCTGGTCACCTCTGAGAAGAATCATGCTCTAAGCAATCACCAGGCCTCCACCAAAATTGCTGCTATCAGTCAGTTTATCTTAAATGAAGAATGGTTAACGCAGGCAAAATGTAGCAAAAGTGAGAGGCAGTGATTGCCTCTTTGATCACACAGAGCTGATCAGGATGAGCTCCTTTGACACTGGTCCATTCTTCCAGGGCACTGAAGTAACCTCTTTGACAGCAGATACAGATGGAGAGGAAGAAATGTGCTCCACAGCCAGTGGTGATCTCAAGTGGGAGCTGGCAGTGAACAGCCTACACCTCACTGAAGACAGAAAGAAGCCTGCTGCCTGTATGCTCTGCCTTGCCTTGACTCCTGAGAGGTAGGAGGCATCCATTTGTCTTCCCTAGACTGCTCCATGGAAACTGGAAAAGTAGCCAAGAGGACACTGCAGTGAACCTCATGAGCATCCAGTCAGCTGTGACTCTCTATCCCATTCAAACAACTCCTAGCACAATGGTGAACTGCATCTCCTCACACTGTCCTTCTGCAAAGGACTGCCAACTTTGAACTTCAGGATGTCGCTTATGTGCATGGTAGGTGAATTAGGAGGCAAAGTTAGATTCACAGTAGGGCAAAATCCATAGCACGTAGCATACCAACAAAGTATAATGTCTGTAGACTTCAGAGCAATTCCCACAGATTCATTTCTCCTCTGCACAATCTCCCACGCAAGAAAACTAATGTTTTAATAATGGCAATTGCCATTTTTAAGGTTCTAAATTTTTGGTAGCTCTGCAGAACAACTCTTACCCTCGTTAAGTATAGATTGATTCCACCACTTTGCTCTGACTGTGAGCAGAACTTGACTGTGTAAAAGATGCTACACAAACACATAAGACAAAACGTGAATTATTTTAAACCAAGGAGACAAAGAGTGGCAGGAGAAATCGTTGTGGAGAGAGGGCAAGACACTTTATTCAAGGTTGTTCCTTGGGCCAGTGGTAAATTCTGGGCAGACAGTTGCCTTACATAGTCTCTCCGAACAGATAAAGTGGTACTGTGAGAGTGTCTGTATTTGTTACCATCCAATAGCATCATTATACTTGCATTGAATTTTCCTTGGCAGGGGTCCTTCATGTTACTAAATTCTGGCCACATTTTTTGAAAGAGTGATTTAGCTGCTGTAGGTTAATAAATGAGGATTTTACTGTCACAAGGAAAAGCCACTATTTTCAGTCCTTTTAAAAACATGTTCTGGAGAAGGAGGTGAAACAGCTGAAAAAACTTAACTGCACATGGCCAATGGAAAAAGCAACAAATGACAAAAGTTAAAACATGTTGCAATAAATGAAATCAGCTACACTTTATCCTAGAGATTCATTCATATGGTCTTAACCCTATGTGAAGGGAAACCTGATATGTTTTCCCTGCTGCAAAATATTCAACAGCAAACTTTGTGAACTATGTCTTGTTAGTTCCTCATTCACACACTACTACACAGAACAATTCTGAGCATTTATTTAAACAATTAGACTGTTTTCTTTTTAAAAGAAACTTTAATATTAAAGTTGAAAAAAATTAGTACTATGAAAAAATAAAAAAGAGGATTCGTTTTTTTTTCAAATTCGATGCAAAGAAATAAATGCCCTTGAAAGTGAATTTCTGTTCTTGAAAAATAATCTAAGGCTTTCTGTCCTTTCATGTGAAATACTTAAGCAGATACATATTCTCTTCCTTACTTTAATGTGAGCACCCAGAGCAGTTCAAGAGCTTTTTGAATACAATCTTTTTGACAGAAAAGCAGTTTCTGCAAAATCAAATTTCCACAGGGAAAATTTATTGAGTTTCTTTTCTTTTTCTCTGGGGAAAAGGGAATTTAAATATTTAGTTCCGAAACATGCTTTGAAGTGTAAGAATTACCTCCAAGCTTAAAATTCTGCTTTCTGGCATCTATAAATATCCTGTGTGTCTCTCAGTCACACACATGGGCAGTGTTAGCAATCAGTCTGTGTCCCAGGAACTTACTCCTGAAGGACACAGGAAGGCATCCGTTCTCACTGAACCAATGTTTCAAACTTGACCAAACACAATCATCAGTCTTCTGAGAGACTCTGCAGAGAGGAAAGCATTGTACATTTTGTATTTTCAGGTGGAATTGGTAATAGGTGGGAGTGTGAAACAGTTTGGTAGCATTCAATCCCATGACACTCCCCTGTTGATGAGGTTTGTTGTTATTTTGCTCCACTACTTCATCCCAGGAAGGGGTGACCAGTTCAATACTGCACGACGCTGCCCGTGGTTCACAGCATGGACACAACAGAGCTGCAGCCCAGTACATTCCTGATTTTTCATTGTGATCACTGGCAATTAAAGTTGCTGAACTATCACGGAGGAACTCAAAGTTTTTGGACTCAAAATGGGAGTTTGCTCTGCATAAACTCTGGGCTAATAATTTATTGGGGTTTTTAATTAGTTGTTATCAGACATTATATATTTACTGCATGTTGCAATAATTATAAGCTATATTCATTATACTGTCTGCTACTGCTGGCTGTTTTGTTATCTGAATAGTCTGAATCATGGCTGGGAAGATGACAAAAGCATAGGCAATAATAGAAACAAAAAGACCTATTAGGTTAAAATGATAAATTATCATAACTAAATAATCTGAACATTCTTAAATTAATACAAGATTAAATAACACTACTAATAAAAGTTTGCAAATCAGTGCATAGTAGTTAAGTGGAAATAACACTACTAGTATAGGCTTGCAAATCAAAGGTTAAGCTAGTATTCCTTGTGATCACCTGGTATGCTGGCTGTTTATGTCTTCTCTTCTGAAAACCATGTTCTCCTGTTACCAAAGACCAAAAAGCAGTACACATATATTTCTGGAAATGAGATTTCAGTGAGTGTCAAGAAGTACAGAATCGAGTGTATGACTGTTGTCCGGTATCTCAGATGTGGCAATGAAGGTGAAACAATATCTGCAAAGGGTGAATACAAAACACTCTTCTGCAGAACCCTTATCTGACACCTTAAAACCAATGCCTGAGATCATAGAATACTTCAGAAGTGCAGTGTAACAAAACAACAAGATAGCTACTAACACTGGAGATTGAGCTAGCTGCAGTGTCTATATTGTCTGTGCTTCCTATGTCTATGGCTTGTTGCACCCCATACAGGAAAAGAAAGTTCTTATGTAGGGGAGAAACATTCTGAAGGAAACACTGGTGTGTACTGCAGTATATTATCCATATAATTCTCCCTCTTGTGTTGGACATTATAATAACTGCACATGAAATGGAAGTCTTCATTGTGTTTTACCTGGTTTTACCTATCACAAAGTATGGTTGGCCTACAAATCATGCAACCAGAAGAAAAGCAAAACTAATAAATATTAGCATCATTTTTTTCTTTCTAGAAGAGAAATGGAAATATTTATGAATAATGAGAACATTTGACATCATATCAGCAAGGTTAAAACTGAATTGATTTCCAAGGAGTATCTTGCAAAAATCAGCTTTAAGGCAAAACAAGGAGAGGCAGATTTTTGGCAGATTTGACCCTGCCATATGGCACAGGACAGGGTCTGGTAGCCCTGGGCTGAGCTGAAATGAGGTCCTGGGCCATGGTCAGGTGTGGAGAAAGACCCCAGGAAAGGCAGGGCCAGAAAGGGCTGTGGGTGCATCCCCAGGGCCCAGGTACCTTTACTAGCATAGTTACCCTAATTCTCTTAAAAGTCTATGAATGATACTGGGAGAGAAGGAAAGGCTCATAGAATGTGAGGGAACAGCAAGCCTTTCAGAAAACTTGAAGTCCTTAATTAGATGCAATTATTGCAAAAGAAACTGTCTTTTCATGGCGCTCTTCATACTTGTAAAACCCACCTCCTGCCAAAGGTAGCAGGAACTTTAATGGTGGACCCTGTGTAAGAGCTTCATGAAGGGAATATTTTAAAATAAGTAAATAAATTGCCCCACTGAAACTGAAAAAAAAAGGCAACTCCAGATGTCTTAGTTTTACAGGAAATCCTGTCTCACTTGGATGGATATAGAGAGCCTGAAAAACAGCAGAACCATTAGGTAGCAGAGGTGAGAGAAAGAAAGTTACAGAAATACTTTACAAAGGGACACTATTCACCCTGTGTATATACAGACTGCAAATACAGAAGGTTGCACTCTTTACCAGAGATGTATAAAATCCCTGTACAAGGTACTCTTTCTACAGCTGCCCTTGAGACATGTCACAGAGCATCCCCGTTGCTAGACAGATGCTAATCCCGTGTTAGCCAGTGTAGCCAAACCTGCTTCATCAATGCAAGAAAGCCTTTGTCTGTCACAAAAACCTCCTCTGAAAAAAAGGAAAAATAACACCTGAGAAAGAAAATGAGTCTTAAAACAGGTCTTGAGAAAAAACAGACCTGGTCTCTGTTAAGGAGAGGGTAAGAAAGTAGCTCTAAATAATGAAACTATTTTTCTTGAAGTTGTCCCATCCTGAGACGCAGGTGCAAATTTCCAGAGAACCTGGCAAGGAGGGTGCACTTTGACATCACCCTCCCTTACAGATCATACCAGATGGTGAGCTGGCAGTTGCTCAGTTGCAAGCCCATCCCGTGTGCATTTACCCCCAGCCAGATGTACACATCAAGTCTTGTCTCTTTAAATACTTTACCTGTCAAGTTGAAATGCAATGATCTTAATAACATATACAGGACTCAAAGTGGGGTGGGCTTTATAGGTCAAAATTAGCCCAGAATTAATTATGTGCCAAAGAGCAAAACTTTTCAGAAGTGTGACTTATGCCCTGTTCTAGAAGCTCTGTAGACACTGGTTCGTACCTAGCGAGTGCCAGGGTTAAGGACAAAGAACTTCACCTATTTAACTTCAGTTCAACTGTAAAACAAATCCCGGGCTTGAACAGAGCCAAGCCAAGCTTAGACAGCAAATCTGACGCTGTGTTTTCTCAGTGTGGGACACCTATGGTTTAAAATGTAAGGAAGTAAGACAGAGTAGCAGTGACCCAGAGCATTTCCTTCGTTTCATATTCCCCTTTGCTTGTTATTTTGGATTAAAACCTGTATGATGCAAGGTAGAACTTTATTATGAAATGTTCACTGACTTTGCTGTGGGCAGCCAGATGAATTTTTGGGGCCAGCTTTTATCTGTCATCAATCAGTATGCAATGCTTAGTGGTGGAGTGTAACAAAGCAGTTCATCAGAGTGTGATTTGCAATAGGGTGAAAGTATTTACCATACAATGATAAAATATGCTGAGTTGGAAGGGACCCATCAAGATCATTGAAATCCAGCTCTTGGCCCTGCACAGGACGCCCCAAGAATCATACCATGTTCCTGAGAGCATTGTCCAAAAACTTCTTGAACTCTGACATGCTTGGTGCTGTGACCTCTGTTTAAGCAGGTGTGACATTTCTGTCTACTGTCCATAAGGAAACCCAAATGCAATAGTGAAACATCCATTCATGCCCTAAATATTCCAGACAGTAGACCTACGTCTTATTTTATCCTCAAAAATTACTGTATGTATCCTTCCAATAACTGCTTTGTAGTATTTTACACAAAACAATTTTTTTCTTTTTGGTTTCACAACCAGAACCCTAAAAGAATTTTCCACGGCTAAAATACTATTTGTGCCTGGCTTTCTGCTGCATGGATAAGCTTTGTATCCTGCATTGCAATAAGTTATTCCTGCTGCAGAGATTGTCATTATTCTAGAAAATCGAGGCACTGGACCATATCCAAGCACTCAGAAACCTCAGTGATAACAAAGTATTTATATGTAAGGAAGGTGAAGTACAGTTCTGTGCCATCTGTGTATCACTGGCTTTTAAATCCAGTTCACTTTGTAGCTGGATTCATGTAGGCATTGAAAGGGACTAGAGAAAGAATGGGCCTTTGTCTGCTTGAAGACTTACTTTGGATTCATGCCACCTGTCAGACTTGACATAAGGTCAACAGTGCCAAATACTGCAAAGATATTAAGGAGAATAAGAATGGATTTCTCCCTTGTATCCATTGACAGCAACAGCCCTTCTGTGCCAGTCATCCATCAGTGCCAGTGAGACAGATTCAGCATCCTGCCCTGGCCTGTGTCTGTGCCACCTCTGACCCTGGATTAACATGAATAAACTTGTAAGTGGATTCTGTATGAGCTTGCCTTAGAATACCAGGTTTGATAGTACGTGGCAGATGAACTGAAATGATGTATTCAGGACAGATTCTTGAGGAGAAAAAACCCTGAGTTTAGGTAGTGATGGAAATACTGAGATTCCCTCCCTGTAATAAGCATTAGATATTTCTGCCTAAATGATAAAGCAGTGATATAGTATTAATATGAATCCTCAGATCTTTGACTCCATGTCATGTGGGTGTAATGTTGGTATAAATTAGCAAGCTGTATAATTTGCTAGCTCCCAGGAATCCCCTCAGTTGCACTGGGAGCACCAAGCTTGGGGATAGTGAGGGAAATCTCCACAGAGTGCTACTGCACAGGCACATGGGCAGAGGAGACCTCTGTTGCATGTGTTAGCAAAATTTTTAAAAATCAGCAGAAGCTTGTTATGTGTTGCAATGCAGAGCAAGCTCCTAAGAAGCACACAGGAGATGATGGTTGCAGGGTTACTCACAGCTTACCACTTGTAATGGTTATCAATGTGGCTCTTTCACACCTTAGTGCTCTCTCAAAACTCATTTTGTCACCATTAACTATAATAAAAAAGAAACATTTTACCAAAGTCTATAAATCTCTGGTGGAGATGAAGCCTACTATTCCCAAAGTAAGTACTTTCCCTGAATGAAAGTACATCACTCCCATGTTAAGAGGCTGGATGGCATAGGTAGAAGGAACAGACATGTGACCACCTTGTCCTGGTTGCAGAAAATTATAAATCAGCCTGATTTGTGTTTTGATGTTAGGCTGTTATGGATGGCCCATTCTTTAGGCAAACTGTTAAGAGATGGCCAGCAAAACCATTTTATCATCAATGATTCAATGAAGGAATAATAAAAATAAACAAGATGAGCATCAGTGGAACTTTGGAGAGCGGCAAAATGTTAAACCTTTCCTTTCTCCCTTGTGTAGGCCTCCAGTTATGACTGATAGGAGAACCTTAAGTTCAGCATAGGGGACATTTTACAGAATAGAAGGATCTCCATCATTTCAAGTGCAATTTTTCTTGTGCTCCATTTGACATGTCTCAGGATCAAACAACACTGATTTGAACTTGTCTAGTGAAGTGCCTGCACTTCTTGCAATTACAGTGAGAGTTGTGGAAATAGGAATACATTAAAATGACCAGATTTTAATATACTGTTTCGATGACCAAGTGGGCTTACAACATACATGACAGCTTTTTATCTGAATTTGACTTAGCTAAAGGAATCATTCCTATCATAAAATTAAATATTCACATCCATTATTATTCTCGGACTAGAGACAATAATTTAAATTAATATCAAGATGCATTTTTAAAAATCATCAATCTGCCATCTTAACTACATTATATTCTACCTTCAGGCTCATGTTGTAGTGTTTATGAACATGATTCAAATAAATTGGCTCTTTTTCCTCGGTGGCTCCTTTAATTACTTCGTTATTATCCAAGGAACTGGTTTAATTTAAATGAACACAATGTTCTTGCTACTACTACCCAGAGAAAACACAGACTCAGAACATGCTGTTTTGTAGTTACAGCGTGTGCTTCTGCATGTGGATGCCAAAACTGGTTAGGGCTTACCTGTTTACCTACCTTCATGTGATGCAGAAGACTCCTAACGAGCTGAACATAGTCACGTGTCCTGAAGACCTTCTTTTGAGTGTCTCCAGATAAAGAGCAAAGGTAATTAGGCAATTAGATTAAAGGACACTGTTACAGAACATTTATTATATACCTAGACAACACAGTTACTTCATTTTATTCAGGGCAATGTTCCCTTAGCAACTATTTGTATATTTTTAATCAAAGAAATGTGTGAAACAAATGAAGACAATACATTAACAGTATTTGCTGCTGTGTCCTTATATTCCTCTTATAATCATACAGGTTGGTAACTGAGTTCTGTACATAGGTGTAAGATTCTTTCTCCCCCTCCTTTTGGTGTCTTTCCAACTAAAGTACATAATAAAATACGTAAGAGGGTGTTTTTTAAAAAAAATACAAGCAAACATTGGTACTTCATAAAATATTTAAAGACCTTACAAAAACGCAAAACTGTATTTCATTTCCTGAAACAGTTATAGTTTCAAACTCCATCTATTTCTTTTAAACCAAACCCATATGTGTTCGAGGCAGTTTTAATCTGTGGAAATACTTTATTTTTGGCTGGCCTGCATGAGTGAACATTAAGTATGAAGCAACAAGTCAGGATATTGAGAAGAAATTGTACTATCTCAAAGAACAAATTGTTAAAGTCAGAAATTTCAGCTTGTTTGTCTTTTTCTGTGATTAAATATGAGCTACATGGCCATATTTTACAGCAATGGTCTAGGTAGATAGAATATTTTGATTTTTCAGTATGTTTTAATGGGGAGAAGTCTTCCATCTGCTACAAAGCTGACATGTTGTGTCACTTCTCTCTACAGAGGACCCATGCACTATCTGTTTCCAGAGCTGTGCTCTCATGTGTGGTCGTATGGGGGCCAAATCATCACACAGATTGCTTGCTATTGTTCTTCCTTTATCACTTCCTTATTACCAAAAGGAGCTCTCAGTGGCAAGCTGCTCAGGACACGAGCACCAGGAGGAGCAGGGAGGAGCAGCTCCCAGTCGCCGGTCCCACAGCACAGACACCTTGGGAAGTCATTTGCAGAACATGTGAAATGCAGCTTCTTCATTTAGTGGCGTTTCACACCATTCTTGTACAGACAGAAAAAACTGCTCAAAATACAAGCCAGAGGAGAGTCAGGCTGGGCATCTCTCTGTACTTAATCTGTGCCTGCTGCAGACAGCTACCCTGGTTGGCCCTGATGTATCTCCAACATTTGATCTAATTGCTGTTGCTGTTAGTCAATTAATACTGTCATCACAAAATCAGAGGGAGAGTATAGTACAAGAAAGGGTCTGTGGTTATTTTCTTTTTTAATGTGATCTCTACTGAGCATAAGGTTTATATTTGCTTAATTAGAACTTTACTATAAACATGAATGACCCTAAGGCCAACCTGATTTGTTTGAGAAAGGTAATAAATTATCTGACAGAACAGTTTGATCTCTGTATAGAAATCTTAGTCCAGCTGGAGCCTGACTACATCCCCAAGCTTCCCATCCGTTCATCTCACACATCTTTTACTGCACCACAATTCCTCTTGCAGCAGCCTCAGACAAGTCAGTAAAAAAAAATATAAAAAGCTTCGTCCTTCCCTTTCAGACAGATGCTCTGCTGCCCACCACAGCGCTACATCCTGAACAATCATTGCTTCTTGCGACTCCTAGGAACGTGTCAGGATCTTGAAAGAAATAATTAGATGCCAACTTTGGATAATAGAGTATTTAAAAATCAATTAGCCTTAATGGGAATACTTCGCAAGTTTTCTCATGATTCTGCTGTTTGACACGATGTGTTGAAGTGTGTCTCACAGACAAGTAACAGCCCAGGATCTCACGGGAAAGTGAAGCCTCCACCGTGATGTACTAAGAGTGCATTTTGCTGCTTCGGGAGTCCATTCATTTCTTGCCATACCAGCGTCAGTGAACTTCCTAGCTGCTGTCAGCGTGTTTAGTGCACATGTCAAGCCAGCACTGTGCTGGTCTTGACATCAAACAGACTGGCGGCGATCAAGATATTACCTCGAGCTGGCAAGAAAGAGAAATAACAGGAGCATATAAGGAGCAATAACTGAAATACTTCATCGACCACCCCAAGTTTCCCGTATGTTGTGGCTGTAGAATAATCTGCACAGACGATGGCATGGAGAATGTTGAAAAGGAACAAATTATATCTTTTGCTTCACAGTCCATGGAAATGTAATTTTAAAGGTGAAGTTTTTGGAAGCATGTTCTGCTTTTTCGTTTCTCGGGGTCTGCCTGGAGGCCAGTCTGGTCCAACTTGTTCCCTTGCTGTAAGTGCATCCTTCAGTATCACTTACCCACAGAAGGCAGAGTACAGACAAAGCACTGCTGGTCGGCTCGGCAATTTGAACACTTTTTAGATTTGTTTTTTCCCTCACTGTTTTCTCTCTGATGACCTGAGGTTATATGATGGGGCTGATTACTGACTGATCCTTGGTTCGTATGTCCGTCTGAATACAACTCTCACCAAATCACACTGACTTGAGTGTAAGATTTACTTCTAAGTACATAAAAAATTCACATTTTGTTTTGTTTCTAAGGAAAGAAAACAAGGAGCCACAGAAATTCCAGCTCCTCCCCTGTTCTCCCCTTGGTACATCTCTGAGATCCAAGCACACAAGACAGATTCAGGACCTGTCGCCTTCTTTCCTGGGATGTACCTGAGCACATTTTTTCCAGGGAATGACCAGCACCAACAGTCTACCAAGTCCTCCTCGGCAGAATTTTGTTTCACCCTTCCTGTTGATGCTATATGCAGCTGCAACACCAAATATTACCCCTGCTAACCCACTCCACAGAGAAGGTGTTTGAGAAACAACAGGGAGATGAGATAATCTGAGTTTCAGATCCCAGTATAGTGAATATTTTTTCCATTATCCCCAGTAGCAAAGTGCCAGCAGAGCAGATCAAACAATCCCCACACTTTGCAGCAGCCCTTTGCCTGGGGGAAAATCTGAGGTCCAGTGCTTCATACAGGAATTGCCCTCTAATGTCTCAGATATGTGCTGTAAATCCTGGGCCAGCGATAGAAGGGGATAAAGAACCTCAGCCCTGCTTTTTCCCCACCACTGCTTGACTAAAACACCCCATCCTACTTACACACACACAGGCACACACACACAAACACAAAAAAAATCAAACCCGAAACAAATCCAAAGCAAACAGTTACTGTTGAATTATTGGCCAAACCAACTTGATGTTTTGCTGATGCTGTTTTTCAAAATGCTTTTGGTGTTGAACCAGTTTGAGATATTTTAAATGTTTCAGGAATTGAACAGAATGGCTGCTCATATAGTAGATAAATATTTGTCTGTTATACATGCTAATGGCACAAAGATACTGCATGGGTAAGGGAATTGCAAAGATATTAAAAAAATGCTTCATAAGCTAAGTAAACAAAAACACATATATAAATCAAAAAATAGCGTAAATCAAATTTTGTCTGTGGGGTGCCCTTTTGAGCAACAGAGCGTGGGAAGAGACTGCTGTGAAACATTAAAAAAAATGGCTCTATTTGCATCATTTCAGTGGTTCCAAACAAAACAGCCATCATTGCATGAGATGAATAAGGGATGCACTTTCCCCTGTCATTTTGCCTGGCACTTTCTGACATCAGCTCAAACTTTAAGCAGCACTCAGCCAATCCTGCAGCATTTTCATATCACTTTGACCATAAAATAAATAAATAAGCAAACCCACCCAGATGTAGCAGCATATCTGCGTAAATGGATTGTTCAGAGATCTCACCTTGAAGTTAGTTTCTCAGGCTTTTTAAATGTGTAGCCTTGGGCTCATATATCTCTTTAAGTACCAACACTATGAATCACCTTGAAGAACTTCTTTTTAAAAGAAAAACGAGAAAAAAAGAAAAAAAACCCTCTACTGTTGTAATAAAAATGAAAAATGGAGTTCCTTCTGGCTTCCACTATCTAAGAACTGTGTCATCGCTTTCTTTTTCTTCTTATTCTAGTTTATAGACTTAAGGAATAAACATTTCCCAGGATCTGGCTGACAAATATTTGTATACGAAAGCACCTGCGCGATTAAACAGAACAACATGCTTATAACTTGTCCTTTACTCTGTTTAGCAATCAATTCTTTTGCAGATTTGCATAGTTATGATGACACAGTAGCAAAGAGCTCTAAGCACTTGTTTCATCTACCTCCTTTTTTCAAGTGCTTATCTTTCAAGTATATCAAAAAATATTGCTTTGAGCTGTGCCAGCTGATAGACAGAACCCCGAGAAAAGACACAGGGACCATTGCTTCACCCTGCTCCTGGAAGCAGATGGGAATTTGGGGTATGGCAGCACCATGTCCCCCTTTCCCAAAGCAACAGGCAGAAGCAGATAATTCAGTTGGAGTAGATGGACAAGATTCCTTCTTAGCTGCCCTCATCATGCTGTTGTCTGTTTGGTGGGTTTATTTAATGCTGCTGTTGTCAATAAAGGCAGCCTGCAGCAGAAAGGAGGCTCCTGTGTGCCTGTCCCACTCCTTTGGACATGGAGCCAACCCATGTTCTCTTGTCTTTTCATCTCTCTTTTACTAAAGGTAGAGTAATGGCAAAGGATTCATTTTTAGCCATGAACAATCTATTATATTTTAAAAACAAAGTTTAGAATTGGGGATTGGTTAGTTTTTGAAGGTGGTTATCTTAAAACAAGGATTTAAACAAACAAACAGGACTGAATTTTGCAATTCTTTGCAAAAATTCACTACAAGGGGAAAAGAAATAAAAAGAGAGCTCAAAAAAACCACTAAGGCTGTATTTAGCATCAGAATATGTTCAAGTATGGAAGTATTTCTGCTCTCCAGTCAAAAAGGAATTAATTTTGAGATCTGATTTCCTCTTTTCCCTTGCAAGCACAGCCAGAATCGAGGAACTACCAAGGAGACAAAGGATGGGAATACAGGGAGGGAAGGAATCCCACTGATGATTTTGTTTGTTACTGTCTGGCTTCCTGTTCTAATTTGTTTTCACAGAGGTTTACCCTTCATCAGCCCACTGCCTGCTTTGCTCCTGCTTTTGAGCCCTTCCAGGTCTGAGAGCAGCTGTGCTAGCCGTGAACATTGCTGCATAGCTGGGCAGAGCCAGTGATGACCCTGTGGGATACTGAGAGACTGCAATATCCCCCGGGGTGCTTTGATATAGATTAGGGTCTGGAGGTACTGAAGACAACTGCCTTTTCTCCTCTGATCTCGCCATGAGGAAGCTCAGAGGAGGAGGGGGACCATTTCACCTGCAGTGTGGGATCTGGCATTGAATCACCTTCTGGGGATGGGATGCAGAACATGAACAGAATAAATTAATCTGAAAGGAGCTCTTGTGCCCAGAGAACAGTCCTATAGTCAGGAGAGCGAAGCTGTGCATTTATATGCAGTGTGGAGGGTTGGCGAGGCTGCTCTCTGTGCTCCAAGCACTCTCTTGGTTAGACTTCAACATGACAGACAGCCATCAGGTGCAGACACAGATGGGAGATGTAGGAATTCTTCCTAGAGAGGACTGAAATAGCTCCTGACATTCAGAGAGCTGCACTGGAGATGGACACTTCGCAGAGATGTGGGTAAAAACTGCCGTGGCTCAACATGAGGGGGTGGGTAACATGGAAGAAACTGTCTCCTTCAGAAAATATCTTAGCACATCCTGAAAAGAGGTGTCTTCTCCAGGCTGGGAGCACCTGAAGCTGCTTAGACAACTCTCATGGAGCAGCTGAAGCAGTTGCAAATTTGATATCCTTTTTCCACATCCAGTTTTGGGTGGTCTTCACTGCTGCTTCAAGGAATCCCAGGTACTGCTACCTGTCCACTGTGAAGGGGGCACTTCAAAACTCCTTGAAATGCAGGAGCACATCACATGTCTTCCCTGAATTGTGCACAAATCAGTTATTGAAATGGATGTTCAGGGTTGACTTAATAACAACATTGAAGGATTGAGCACCGGAGTGGTACTCTGCACAAATGGATTAGAAATTTTCTTTCCATTCAATCATCCCTTTCTGTTTGCAGTGTGGGCCTTTCTTTTCCCACATACAAAATTTTGCAGCTCCAGATTTTGGGCTGCCACTGCTTTTGTGTTCCTGGTTTGGTTTTTTTTTTGTGCCCATGAGAGCAAAGAGCAAGCGGAATAATCTTAGGTGGAGTAGAGATGCTTCAGATAGGGGCTTTTTAAAAACCATCATCACTTCTGCATGCAGCTGGTGAGAAAAATGGCATCCAGTGTTGTACTTTTCCAAAAGAAAAGGAAGAACGTGGCATATTAGCGGCTAGGAATTAAAGACAAGTAAAATGCCACATTGTCTTACTTGGACAGGTCTGGTATTGCTTAATCAGTGCTTCAGCAGCTAAGCTCTGAAGGGATGACACACACTTCAAACCTATGGTGATTCACAAGCAGCACAGCACATACCAGCAGGAGCAGCCATGGGATTCCACATGAACAACACTCTTTCATTGAGATAGGTTTCAGCAAACCCTAACTCAGTCTCTCACAAATTCTCTATCAGGGAAATTCTTTGTCCTGCTTCTCTTATATCCAGTCCTGGGCTGGAATGAAGAAAATGTTTAACAGTGTTCATTCAGAAGCACTACAAATAAGGAGTGTACTGAAAGCACAGAGGGATTTTCACATAAGCAGAGTGAAAAACGTTAGAATGGACAGCATTAGATCAAGTTGCAAACCAGCAGCACCTGCATTTTTATTACACGCACAGACACACAGACAGACCCCAAACTGCCTGGTCAGCACTTATCCTTGCTTGCATTTCTGAGGAATATTATTGAAATGAACCTTGGATATTGTATTCTGAAATGGGTATAACACAACACCTCAACCTGCCCCCATACTGCAATCTTTCTTTCCAGCCCCAGCCCCAACCCCAGTGGACTTGTCAGCAGTTTCTATCATTAGCAACATAATCCCTCCTCTCTCCCGCTCTTTCTTTTTTATGTTTTCCCAGGGCCGCACCAATAATGAATAATTTACCAGTGTGGAGAAAGAAAAGTGTCACTACTGGAGTCTCAAGGCTCATCACTCACAAACCTGTCACATGGTCAGGAGTCATCAGTGCCATTATTTGCGTGAAGAGAAATTAGCACTAATCTACTGCTGAGTCTCTTGCTCCAGCCACTGTAAATGGTGCCAGAATCTTAACAGAGCAGATTGTCTGTGCCACTGCAAATTGCTTATCTCAGTAAAGTTAAAAAAAATAAAAAGCCTCCTCACTCACTTCACAGAAGACATCCCACATGTGTTTAGAATTAGAGGAGAGGCACTGTAATGCAAAGGTCTGTTACCTTTCCAATGGTGGAGAAGTGCTAGAGATTAGATTTCCCTCTCTACTCTTAATAAATACCATTGAGTCCAGGGAAGGGGTTCCAAGCAGGACTTTCAAAGGTGCACATTCCTGTGTAAAAAGGAGATAGAGCTTTCCAGGTCACAGAATAAGCATGTGAATGCTAAGATTTTAATTTCAGGGAGGAAAGGAAACGCCCTGTACTGAACTCTGAAACATAAACGAGACAGAAATAGAACAAAATTGTGTCTTGAGTAAATAATCAGGGCAACAGTGAGAACTGTTGTAGTGTGAGGGGCTTCCTCCTGTGAAAAAGGGAAGAGATGGGTAATGTGCTCAGTTTGCTCCAGCAGTCATTTCCATCCATCAGTGCAGGGATTTTAAACCTGCTACCATCAGCAGGTTTTTGGAACACCCCCCTACACAAAATCCACAGCAAAAGCAAAGCTGCTATTGGCCCAGCTCATCCCAGTGGCAGAAGAAGTGACAGCTGGGGCTCAGAGGCAGAAAATCCCACAGTCCCTCCTCAAGGCCTCAGTGGATCCCATCAAAGGGCAAGGTTTGTTCTCCACTGGGGATCAGCCCCCACATCTGGTGGATTCCAAGCAGAGTTCCTGGCAGAAAAAAAAATTTGTTTCTATCTCTGAAGGTCTGAAATTATTTCATTCTCTCTCTCTGCTTCCGTTTGTTCAAAATAATTTTCCAATATTAATTTTTAGAAAAATAAACCTGTCTGAATAAAGGAATTGCAAGTGAGAAATGTAATCCTTTGGATCATGAGGGATGCTGGCCTAAAATCAGAAACACGGGTTTATAAAACAAAATTTGGATGCATGAACTTTTTTGATTTTGATCAGAAAAGTACTTAATTTGTAAAAAAGTCTTTCCTTTTCTCACTCTGGGAGGATATGCAGGGAGCCAGGTCTCCAGCCTGGCTCTGTGCCCAGCAGCCAGCCTGTAGGACTGCCCTCATGCTTCTTGGCAGTGCAGCTTTGCCAAAACACACGCTGGGGGCAGCCCCCAGCTATGGCAGCCAGCGTAATCCCTGAAGTGGGAGACTACATGAGGAGCATAACACAGCCTTGGGCTGTATTATGGTTTGCACCTAAGATCCTCCAAGGACACTACACATCCTAACTGCCAAAATTCACCTCCTCTCAGTCCTTGAAGGTCACTGTCTCCACTTGAACCTGCAAGAAGATGGAGTTTGCTGTGGAGGAAAACAGGGATAGATAGAGGAGCTTGGAGAAGATCTCAGTGTCACAGTGAGAGGAGGACTGGTATGTGGGAGGGGTCCTTAGTGCTGGGGTTGGGAGGGACCCCAGAAGTACCCAGCACTTATGGAAATATGTGCATCCAAACACAAATGCAAAACCTCTAGGAGCTTTTAGATAGCAAAATAGGTGTGAGCTTTAAAGTCCAAAGATCTTTGAGCTTTTAATTTTTTTCCAGGATTTATCTCTTTTCTTTAAGTAAAAAAAGGCAGAATCTCACACAAGTTTTCCGTCACTTGTGCAAACTAATGGTATTGTCCTAAAGCTGGATTCCTGACTGAATTTCCTGAGCACCTTTCCAAGACTAATCCACTCCACTATCCTTCTTGTCTTGATTTTGATCGAATTGCCACTCAAGATTGGGAAGTGGCCATTATTTGAAAAAACTAAGCAGATGAGCAGCCCAAAAAGCATCCAGATTCTCCTTCCTTCTCCACTTTTTCCTGCTGCTCAAAGTCATCTCTTCCAGTATAGCTTCAGTGTAGCTGAGTGTCCCAAATCAACACACACCACTGCCAAAGAATCTCCACCTCACTGCACTCGCTGCATCCCCAGTGGCCAAGGCTGACTCCTTTCCCCATGGTCAAGGATTCTATTACTCACCACATCCTTTCCAAGACAAATTATGGACTTTACAAAAAGCTAAGGCATTACAAATGTGTTTTGTGACCGTGGGACCAGGAATCATGGGAGGGGACTGACCGCCAGTGAAGTCTAGTTACAGAAGAGAAGGATGAGATCTATGAAAGAGCTGCTTGACTGAAGAGGCATCTCCCAGTGGTGCTGGGGATCAGGTCACTATATCTTGCGTCTATTCCTCTTTATTTCTGCACAGCAAATCACTGTTGCTGTTCCAGCTCACTACAGCAAAGAGGTAGAAACCTCAATTAAAGTGTTTGAAGGGACTCTTCAGAAAGAAAGTGAATGTGGCTGAGGGCTTGAGATAGGCCCTATTCAGACATGGATTTTACTGTGGTTTTGCTCAGGAACCCCTGATGCTTTCTAGCTCCCTCAGCACATCTGTTGCTGGAAACATAACAGTGTTTACCTTGTTAAAAGCAACTTGTGTCAAAAAGCAGCAAGAAGGAACAGAGTGGCTGCGGAGGCTCCTGGGAGAGATTTCCTCCAAGCTGCTCCCAGCAGCTTGCAAGGTGAAGGAGAGGGCACCCTCCAACCCCTTTGCTTGGACTTGTTACAAGGGCAGTCTTGGCAAATCATGGCCCCTCGATTACCCATGGGAGGATTGGTCTCCACCTTCCACAGGGAGGGCGAGAAATTAAGCTGTGAAATTGCCTTACATCATTCCATTGGCAAACAAGGGCTTTCTTCATCTGGCAAGGCGTATGTCGAAGCCATGAAACCTGTGACTGCAGATCTGCGAGGCAGATCTTGGCTTCCTCTGTGATTTTCCAGTGTCTCCACTCCCAGCATGGTATCATCTGGCTAGGTGGTGGGACCCTGGTGTTGCTTGGCTAGATGAGAACCTCATAGATGACAGAGCAACACCCACGAAGGGCATTTTGGGTTCCTGCAGCTCTCTCTATCCTGCCCAGCATTTCAGTCTTTTCAGTCACATTTATTTTGCCTTCAAGAAAGAAGTTTATTATGACCTTTGCTCAGAGCAACTGGAACCAGCCTGAAACATGAAATCTGTAACATATCTGGTGATGTCAGCTCACACTTCTCTGCAAGCCTCCCCCAGACTGAGTCACAGCAGGAGGGCTCAAAGTCAATACTCAGTAGCATTAGCTTAAAGATATACTGCCAGTGGGCTAATTTATCAGTAATTCAGAGTGGGGTGAATTTTCCTGACTTGTTGGTGCTCCCTTGTCTATCTCCCAGTGCAAATGAAGAAGGATGCCCGTCCCATATCTCCGATTACTAACACACTTGACATGATTCAATGATTTTCATTTACAATTACAGCTGAAGTACTTGCTTTAGTTGTTTCTTAGAACACACTTTTTAAAGGATTGATACTGTGCCAGGTATCAATCCTTTAACAAAACTTCTAGAATTTAAAAGTATGTAGAAAGACTCTGACCATGTTTAACATGTTGATGGCAAACTGTCCTCCGTCAAATGTACATCCCAAAGCCTTGTTCAGCAGTTGTGGATGCTTCAAAATGATGCTAAAAAAAATCAGAGTAGCAACCTGCCTCAGAACAGAAAAGCTCAGGTCACCCCACCACATGTATGACCTCCTGAAAAAGCTCTTTGGCTGGTAAACATAAAGTCCATTAGAACCTGCTAAACAGATGTGATACACACGCATTGAAACTTAAGAGCACATTTCTCCCTTGCACCATCATACCAGGCATTAATAGCTGGATATCAAATGTGTTGATCTACAAGCACTTCAATACACAATCAACTATTTAGACTGGCTGCTCTCATGAGCAGCAACCACTGCCTAAGCAGGGTAATGTCATTTTTGTCTCTGCAGAACTGTTGACTCAGAATGTCCTGTGATAATTTCTTGCGCTGCCTTGGCTCTCAGCAGAGTGGTCTCATGGACCTCTGCAAAAACAGTTCCTACTGCAGGGCCACTGCGAAATTTGTAGCACCACTCATGAATGCCAATATCTCCCAGTCACTTGATGAGCTTCTCGGGAAAAAAAAATTCTTTTGTGGCCAAAGAACTCTCTGATTGATGTAGTCTGCAGCATTTGTCTTTTGGCAACTCATGCTTGCCTCATGATGCTGTGATAAATCACAAATGCTGTGGTGCACTAGTTGGTTTTGCTGCGCTCCAAACCCACTGCAAATATAGATGTAGAGTTGCTTTGAAACTTAACCTCTTTCTTTTTTCAGCTTTCTTTACAGAGGCATATTTTACAACTACTGATGTCTGCTTTCTCTCACACTTTATTATTATCAATTAGCAGGGTCAAAGAGCTCCCCTTAGGAAGGTTTAAAACAACACTTTTCCCTCTGGTTTTAATGCCCTACACCAGTTTCTGTGCCATCTACTGTGTAGCAGCATACCTCCCACTTGCCTTTGTGATCCTAAATATCTATGCCCTGATTCATTGTTGGGGCATGCAGTGGGAGCCAGATCACAGCACTCTCATGCAGACCTTTTCATAAGAGCACAAAGGTATCCGTTAAAAGAGAGGAAATCTCTTGCTTGAGGGAAAACAAAAACACACATGCATGCATAGAAAACCCCACAGCAACCTTATATTATAGTCTGCAGCTAAATCTGGAGCTGTGGACCTCAAGCCAAAACATAACCACAGTTTAGGGAAAGTGACATAATATATATTGTAATTACAAGTTCTGCTACAATAACAGACCCACAGAACTGGCCAAAAGGTGAGTTTATTTGTCTTTGTTGGCAGTGGGAATATGGGTAGGTTTCTTTGGCTGAAATTTCTTATTTCCTTTAAAAGGGAGAAATGGAACATTCCCCTTTGTCCATCACTCTCCACCCAAATGGCAGCTCCTACATGCTCTGTCAGCTGAGGTTAGCTCCATAACACAGATCTCTTTTCACTGAGCTATTATTTTACTAGTAGCTGTAATGGGCTATTATCTGTGTGACACAGCCTCTGGAGTGGCAGAAGACACCTCTTTCTCCTCCACTGACAGATTGAAGAGCTAAATTATAATTTGAGGAACCAGGTGCCCAATTCTGTCAAAACATCTCATGTGATGGTTTCTTATTCAACAGAAAACTATACATAATCAAATAAAAGCGTATGAGGGTCCCAGGTCTAAAAAGAGATATCAGAGACAATATTAAGTAAGTGATGTTAATGCAAAGATGACCTTCTAGCTATTGTGTGCTTAGGGTCTAACAGCTTAAGAAAAGCTCAGTAAGGAAAACAGATATTGCTAGCTTTGCTAAAATCAAAACGTGAAAATAATTCCAAATCAAAGTGAAATTGACTGTCTGAATTTCACAGAATAAACAAGAGAATACAAAAATTAGTTAATTCCATAGGTGAGAGGAAATATCTGACAGTTTTAAAATCTTTCATTTTGAAGACTTTATGGTTTTAAAGCTTATGAGCTAACACATGAGATAGTGTTATGCTAGAAATTTAGTGAGTGTTCTTCCACTTAAATGAACAGAAGATGAATTTAAAAACATTAAATGATATTTCTTGAAGGATTATGTGTAACATTCCCAGTGCAAGTTTAAACAAATGTCAAGGTGCCCTGCTCTTGGCATCCCATAGTCTTTGATTTGCAAAGCAGCTTTTAGATAATTTAACAGCCAGAAGTGGTTTAAAAGAAAGTCAGGAAATTTGCTGGTATATGTACTAATTTGTATTGTCTGTCTCAGACCTCATAACTTCTTCCCATTCCTGTGTGACAAGTGTTGATGGGAATGCTTGTGACGTGTTTTCACACTATGTTGAAACAAAACCTTTGATAGTATTTTTCCCCCAACTCCAAGTTATTTATATAACACCATTTACTTTTCCTGTGTTCTGGTTTTGGCTGGAGTAGGGTTAGTTTTCTTCATAGCAGCTAATGTAGGGCTGTGGTTTGGATTAGTGCTGGAAACAGCGTTGATAATCACAGGGATGCTTCAGCTATTTCTGAGCAGGACTTACACAGAGTCGAGGCCTTTTCTGCTGTTCACCCCACCCCAGCGGCGAGCAGGCTGGGGGTGCACAAGGGAAGGGACATAGCTTGGACAGGTGACCCCAAGTGACCAAAAGGGTAGATCATAAGCTATGGAATCACACTCACTATATAAAGCTGAGAGAAGAAGTGGGAAGGGGAGGATATCTGAAATGATGGTGTTTGTCTTCCCAAGTAACCTGGCCTGGTGGAGCTCTGCTGTCCTGGAGAGGGCTGAACACCTGCCTGCCCATGGGAAGTGGTGAATGAATTTCTTCTCTAGCCTTGCTTGTGCATGGGGCTTTTACTTGACCTACTAAATTATCTTTATTTTAACTCACAAGTTTGCCTACTTTTACTCCTCTGAATCTCTTCCCCATCTCCCTGGGGAGACTGAAGAAGCGAGTGGCTGTATGGTGCTTAGTTGGCAGCATGGGTTATACCCCAACACATCAGAAATATATTTTGATATTCTAGGAGTAAAAACTAAGAGGGGACTATGCTAGTGATCTTAGGGACAAAGCTACTTCTAACCCAAAAATTTTACATTGCTAACACCTGCTGAAGATGACTGGTAAACTTTACTGAATCCAGCTCACAAGAGTTCTAATACAGCACTCCTGCGTCAATTCAAGCAGGGACATCTTTGATCTCTCTCCTGAACTCAGCTTTGAGATGGTTTCAGAGACACACAGCATGTAGGAGCACAAGGTGAGCTTTACCACTGGGATTTCTCTTGACAGTCACAATCACACATCAAAAGAAGTGAGACAAACTAATTTAAACTTAAAATAAAGGAAACATGACACAGTGCTTGCTGAATTCTGGCTGCTCTCTTTGGATCGAGTGATGCCCCCACCCCAACACATCTGGGCAGGTCCTGTGGGAGTGCATTACAGACCCTGCTCTGAACAAAACTCATGCTCACTGTCTGAAATTTGATTTTAGTACTAGTCCTCTATGAGTCTTCTCTTGCCTCCTCTCTGACTGTGAGTAAGATTCACTGCCCTTACAGGCAGCATGATTTTCCATAGCCAAGATCTGTTCAAATGAACTGTCTTCACACAGCTGGGGAGGACCAAAGTAGAAGGTAGTTCCTCTTCCCCCACATGCCTTTAGGGGCTAAGGGGCCAAGCCTCCCCATTTTAATCCAGTTGTTTCTGTATCAATGACAGGAACACCTTCCTGTCCTCCTCTTTATGAACTCTGTTTGCATTCTCAGCTGGGTTGTGGTGGGAGTCAGATCCAGCGGCACAAAACTGGAGGCTCTGCAGTTGCAGCTGCACACATCACATTTATCCATGTTAACGATGGGAACAGCCTACTTGTTCCTTCTTTTTGTCCTTCCTGTGCAGTCCCACACCTTACCCCAAAGGAAGAAGTAACCGCTGTTACACTTAACTCATCTGCTGCACACTCGGCTGAGAGCCTTCCTTTACTTCCCCTGCCCCACATCCAGTTACTCCTACTCTGACTTCAATAACCTACCTGGAATCACAGCGGAGAATCACTTTGCTCAGATGCTTTCCTGAACAGCAGTAAAGACCAAAAATATGTCAAGACACGGAAAATTCACAATCCTCCGTTTATTCCAGTGATAATTTTTTTATCCCTTACTTTTTTCTTCTTGTAACCTAGAGATCCCAGATTCCTTCCTGAAAGAGTCCCATTAGCACCCAGTATGTTGTCAGCCTGAAGGTTAGTCTAGAGCACTTGTGTAATCTTTCAATCTCTTTCTCAAAAGAATAATTTAGATCTGTTGAAGCTTGCAAATGCAAAACTTTTGCTGTCTAGCTTGGGAAACGGGGATGTATATCTCTATATACACATGCATACAAATGTATTTAATTTACATTCTAATCTTCAAACATCTTTTTTGAAACATGTCCATCATAAAGCCAGTGCTGTAGCTACTTCCTACTTTGTGATTCACATTCACTATTTTGCAACAGCTTGAGATTTGGAGCTCACTTTGGACTGTTTATGCCTAAGACCACTACTTTCAGAGGCACCGCTTGCCAGATCCACTGCTGTGAAAGTCTGCCACCATTCTTATCCCTGTTCATCTCTCCACATTTGTCTGTATTGAAATGTGGTTTCTTTGTCTTGACCAGTTTGTTAAGCCTCGTGTATCACTCTGTCTGACTTTCTCACCCTTACAAGTGTTTCTTTTTCTGTCTACTTGTCCATTATCTGGAAAAGTTGCCAGCAGTCATTTCGTGAGTATAAAGTGAGCATTGAACTTCAAATAAATATACTCACAGATTAGAAGCAATTTTATATATGTTTATATTCATTTTGTACTTACATCCAGATTATTTATGAATGCTCTGAACACAGGATGACTCAAAATGGCTTGCAACATGACAACTTCTCTGTATATGACTTCTCAAGACCGCTGAAACCCTTGCAATTGCTCTCTCAGGTGTCATTTTTCAATTACAACACTACTCAGTATTAAGACAAAATCTCTGTATAATTTCTGTGTATTGTCAGTTAAACTCACAGCCTCAAATCACGAGAGCTGCAGTGACGACAAGTGGTTCTGAGCTGAGACCTGATGGCCATAAGTACACAGTGGTGGGACCTAGTGATCCCAATCCTGTAATATTACTGATTTAAATCTTCTATTAGTCTTTACATTCAGGTGCTCTGTGTTTTTAACATTCTAGCATGACACCAGCCGCTTAAAAAATATTCCTCCAGTGTTCTTAGCCCTGCTAAACAGATTTTTTTCCTATCTTTGGGTCTCTTTATTAAATTTGTAGACTTCAAGCCTTCTATCTGCAGTATCCTTTCTACTTATTAAATATTGGTGGTTTGATGTTTTTTTAATCTCTAATTCCTGCAGTTGACTCCAATTTTAATGAGAGGCAGCCAGGCAATACTACCAAGAGCCATGATCTCCAGCAATGTGCTACCTACACATTCACCAGCTCATTCTTGGCTTTCTCTGCCTTTCTGTCACTCAGATGAGCTCTCCTCCTGTGACCAGCATCTTTCTGCGTGACCTCACATCCTTCCATTGAGGACTGCCACCACCCGGACAGGATTCCCAGGGGACCCACAATTGTGCCAGCCACTGCAGCCTCACCTTCCTCCCACCCTGGCTGCGCAGCTGAACCAAAGCCAGAGCCTCCCAGGACATGCAGACGTCTGTGCCAGCAGCTGGGCTTTGGCCACCACAAGAAGTAGTTGCTTTCCTTCAGGCCATGCAGGTGACACAAGTGCAGAGGATCTGTGGTGCACTTGGGGGAGTTTTAATGACCCCATTAAGCCCTTTGAGATACACAGGTATTAACTAGACCCAGGCATCAGAACAACAGCAGCTCCCCTTTCAGTGGCGTTTTATTTATGTCGGTATTTCTAACATCTCGAACAATTTATTCTCTAACTGAACACAGACTTTTCCAGGAACAGCAGAGTAGAGTGAGGCTGAATTTCTAAAGTAATAAAAAAAGCGCAAATGTTTCAGATTTTTTTAAACATCATAAAAGAAGAAAGAAAGGCAACAAGCCCATTCCCTCACCTTCTGCAGATCTCTTTTAAGAAAACATGGCTTATTCAGGCAACGGAACGCACACACCATGAATATTATTTCTCCTAGTGAGCAGGAGGGCTTCAGCTCATCCTGTGTAGCTGTCAAAAAAGGAATAAAAACACATTCAGCAAGCTGATCTCTTGGTATTCTTCCATCTCCTGCCCCAACTGAGGCAGCACAGCTGCATTCTGTACATGTCCCTGGGGCAACACCAGGCACCTATACTGCTATTTATTGCTTACTATCTGGTTATGAAGAAAATGGGTGGCTTTTACTTGAGAAAATATTTTATTTAGCATATAACAAGTAGAAATGCTTTCAAATGGGATAGAAATAAAGTTGAACATAATCACAGCCTTCAGAAAGCAAGAGGTTTGGTTGGTTTTGGTCAACAACAGCAAAAAAAGAAGGTGACAACTACTTTTTACCCATATATTTATCAGAAAAGGACTTCTTAGCCTATTTTATTTCTGGAATGTTTCAAAGTCCCCCCACTTAAGTAGCTCACCTGAGAGAAGCAGTTACAAAAATGCCCCAATGATGCCATGCTATTCTCTCCCATATTGGATGAATATTATTTAATTTCCTGCATCTCCAATATGATGTACTCTCTCTCTTCCTCTGAAACACCTGTGCTTCTGGGCTAAGAATAGGATCCATATTCAGAGCTGTCACAAAAGCAAAGAAGAACATCTGGGCTTCTATGTCCCCACTACATTCTGGCAAACATTGTTCCACACATGCCCGCTTCACGCTTTTGTGTTCCCAGCATGTGCAGGGTTGGTTGGTTCAGGGGACTTTTCACTGTCTCGCTCAGGGGTAGCAGGGACAGCATGTTTTTGTCCATAGGCCCTGGAGGGGCAGTTCTTAGAGGCTGATAACTAGACCAGCTTTCCTGAGAAGAGTGCTTGATTCGTCCCTGGTATAACTCTGCTGATTCTAATGGCTTTTTACCAGGGATGAATTTGGCCCCATGTTGTTAGATGTCTGCATATTAGAAACAGAGTCATTTGCTGCAAGGGAAACAGTCAACATCTTATTTGCATCCATGCATATCAACAATGCAATTAGGGCAAACTTCTTTGAGAATTGGATTCAGATGGTAATTAAAGTATTGTGTTATGAATTTTAATTTGGCATTAGTGAAGTAAATTATTCTGTATTGCTCTGTTCTCACAGTTTGGGCAGAATACATTATGCTTTGCTTACTGAGACCTTTGAATTAAAAAAAAAAAGGAGCCTAGTCCCTGTGTCCTTAGAATCTAATTGTGTGGAAGAAAATGACTTACATAAAACATTTGCCTGTGATTCAAAGTCAAGCAGCACTGAACATCATTCCTTTGATACCCGCCCACAATTTGGGGACTCAGTTAGAAGGGTTGGGGAGGAAACTCTTCTAAGCAGCAATAATTTGTAAGACTGAATTAAAAAAAGAAAACACATAAAAACAAATACTTTGAAAAGACAAGTGAGATACAAACGTTTTGAAAAATAATCAATGTCTACATCTATATCACTGATAACGATATATGGCCAGCAGGTATGAGCTTAGGAAATCGGAGTGAACTTACAAAATCATATTGGACTCCTGACACACATGTAAGAGTAACATGCATATATATATATATAAATGTGTGTGTGTGTTTGTGTATGTACTTTTGTGTCTTTGTGTCTGTAGTTTTGAAGGTGTGACCTACTAAGTAGCACAAACCCTGAGTTTTAGCTACTAATGTTTTGCACTGATATTGTCTTCAGAAACAGGGCGCTGTTTTTCTTATCCCAAACTCCATGTTAGTAGTTGGCAGAGGGTTTTAAAGGAAAACTAGCAAGGACAGCACAATGACTGTTCAGATATAAAGCTTTGTTGAGCATAAGAAATCTAGGTACATGCATGTAGAGAGGAAAGGTTTTTAGTAGTTGTCTGAGGAGTGTTTAAAGGCAAGTGAACCTTTTCGTCTAAGATGCTCCACATATTTGCAGTAAAAAACAATCACTGCTTGCAGAATTTGCCCTCCAAGTCGACAAGACACAGGGCACACCATAGGAAGGGTGTTACTCCTTCCATATTATATGGCACACTAATCTCATTTTTTCGTCAGTGCTTTCCTTTGATCCAGCCTTCCTTCCGGCTCCTGCATCAGCAATATCCAGGCATTCTTAGGGTTTGGCCCAGCAAAAAGTTCTAGAAAAGGGAAGAGATAAAAATCTGTTACGTTCAACCCTTTTTGGCTGAGTTGACCCTGGCTAGACACCAGGTGCCCACCAAAGCTGCTGTATCATTGCTCTTCTCAGGTGAACAAGTCCTGCTGGGAGTCTGCTCCAGTGTGGGCTTCCTATGGGGTTACATCCTCCTTTGGGCACCCATCTGCTCCAGCTTGGGATCCTCCAGGGTCTGCAGGTGGATATCTGCTCCATCGTGGACTTCCATGGACTGCCTCTCCATAGCGTTCTCCACAGGCTGCAAGGGAATCTCAGCCCTGGATCCTGGAGCATCTCCTCCCCCACCTTCTGTACTGGCCTTTGTGTCTGCAGAGTTGTTGCTCTCACATGTTCTCATTCCTCTCTTCTGGAAGCTGGTGGTGTTGCACAATCTTTTTTTTCCTTCTTAAATATGTTAGCTCAGAGCTGCTACTGTCATCACTGATGGGCTCAGCCTTGGCCAGCAGTAGGTTTGTCCTGGAGCTGACTGGGTTGGCTCTGTCAGATACAGGAAAAGCTTTTAGCAGCTTCTCACAGAAGCCACTCCTGTAGCCCCCTTGCTACCAAAACCTTGCCATGCAACCCCAAAACACTTTCTATCTGGGAAAAAAAGCAAACAGCCAAACTCCCTCTAGGGACTGGGAGACCTGGCTCCTGTTCCCAGCCACAGAACTGCTCCCAGCAGGATACCCAAGAGGTACTGCAGAATTGTACTGTGGGGTTGGTGAGGGGGCCCCCTCATCCCACATCCACATTATGACCCCTCAGTACTGCCTGTGTCCTTCGTAAGAGACATTTGCCTGACCTACTCTTGAGGACTCCTGGTGACAGAGATGCCATGTTTTCTCTGGGCAGCCCATCCCGGTATTTCAGTCTTACTGCTGAAGTCAGGTATGTGCTCGTATTTAACTGGCATCTTTCTTACAGCAATTTAAGTCAATCAGGCCTTGTTTTTGACTAGTGAGAAAAATCTTCAAGTCGATTTCAAGTCAGTGAAGCCACGACAGTTTCTACTGCCTAAAGCTATAAAACTGGGAGGTGTTTGAGTTTTTTGTTACATGGGAGAAGTGCAAGTCTTTTTGTGGTCTGAATTTCTTAAGAGAAAAATATTGCAGCTAAAATTCCAGAGCATCAAACTGCCGTACAAAAAGGTTATGCTTTTAGTATTTCTCATTTAGAGAGCTAAAGAGCCAAATGTTTCACAGAGATTGGATGGTCTCATGAGAATTAATTTCTCCATTATTTTCATAGCAGATTAAAACGTTTAAGACTTAAATAACCTTTGGATGAGGTCCTGACCTCATGTTTGTATAAATATGGGCTTGTTCAGCTGAAGTCTGTGGAGCTATATAAAAATAGCACCAGTGTAAGAGAGGATCCAGCCCAGAATATGTCAGCATATCCCAGCCCCATGATATTGCCCAGCACCATACTGCCTGGCCCCATATGCTTCCAAGTGTCCTGACAGAGGTGTTTGCAGCTGCTGTTGGAGCGCTCAGATATGCGCTACAGTATGAAACAGATGGTGGCTCCATGTAAAATAATATATCCAAAGGTACCACTGCAAGAACCCTCACGGTATTTGTGTCTTTGAGGTAAGTTTGCTACAGATGTTAGCCAGAGGACATACTAAGCTTATTCACTGGATGTCTTTAGGGAAGGTAGATGCTTCACCACCTTAGGAAATCAAAAATATATTTCGTTTTCTTCTTGCTGAGATTAGTATTTATATTCAGATGTTATGCATCGATTCCCCATGCTCTGTGTGTGCAAGCGTGGGTGTTCCATGTTTGCTGGTGAGGTGCAGTGAGGCGTGTGCGGGGTGCAGGTGTCACGGCGGGTGGGCAGAGTCCACATGGGATAACATCTTCTGCCGGCAGTGCAGCGCAACAAAAACCATGGCAGTGGCACTCGGCATCCAGCGTGCCCAGCTGCCCAGTCCTAAATGCTACAGAGCATTAAAAAGTAACAACAACAAGAACAACAACAACCTTATGATGTCCCTCCTCATTAACTTTTTAAAGCTTCTGCTCACTTTGTGGAATCACCATTCTATCGCGTGGTCAATAATGTATGAAATGAAAAGCTCCTGTCCACTCTGCGACAAAAAGAGCAAACACAGATTTACAATAACTGCTTAGTGCTATTTTTGGTAGACCTGAATTCAGGGGCAATAAATAAAAAAAAATCCCACAAACACAAAAAAGAGCAGAGACAAGAAAATTAAATTAAACCAAAAAAAAGGCCAAACATTTTAAAGACAGCTGCAGTGAGGGAGATATATTTTTTCTTTCTTAATCTCTTTTTGTCACCTGCTCACAAGAGAGCCACAGTATAGAGAAAAGGCAATGCCATTTTTTTCTTAATTTCCTTTTTAAAATGAACTTATTGCTTATGGAAGACACTTGTTTCTGCTAGCTCCCAAGACCCAGAATTAGGAGTAAATGCACATCTTCAATCCATCCTCCCATCACTAGCAATCTCCTTGACCTATTAACCATCTCATTGTTAGGCTCAGCTGAAGCATCTGTCCAGAGGTAGAACATGGCAGGATTTCTCTGGCTGTGTACGGCACTCCAAGGCTGGAGAAATGCGTTGCTCTATGCAATTAACACATTCGTGTAGAGAATAAAGAGCAAAGACAAAATTTGTTCCTAGCTCTTTCTTTTCAAAATTAGAAAGTGCTTACTGTTTGGCAGAAGGGGCTAACTGAAAGAGGGCAAGTAGCATTTTCAGAAGTATGTTTACAAAAATAATATGCTTAGCCATCATGGCATCCTCTATGCCTCCAGTGTGACTCTTCCTGCTGCCATTGCTACTGAATTCTCTTGCAGAGGGAACAGCACTGACAGGCCTACATACACAGCATCTGCAAAACCTGTTTTTGGATACAACCTGCCAGGGAAGCATCTGGACGCGGTGCTGAACCCTGAACCTATCCCTATTCCTGCTAACGTGACCTGCTTCATTGCTAGGGTTGCTGCCCCAGCCTCCTCCAACTTTAGTGTGTAGGTCAGAAAATTCACTGTGGAATGGCAGAGTGAATGGCTTCTTCATCTTACAACAGCTCACAGCAAATTGGTGTAATCTGCATTTCCAGCTACAGGAGTTTTGGAGCAGAATTAATTGTAAATGACTTCTAGCCTAGTTATAATCTAAAATACTGTTTCATTTTGGCAGTAGAAAGGAACTGCACTTTCTGCATAAAGCCAATGCCTATAAAACAGAAGAAAGCAAAGCATGATCAGTGTGGTGAGCAGGAGATAAAACAAGCTCCTTGGCACTGGGCAATGGCAGAGGAAGTCTGTTTCCTCCCTGATAGCTAGTCGAACATTGTTACCCTAAGCTGGGCTGGTTCTCCTCCCACCAGGCTGTTCATATACCATCTGTCCGTGCTGAAAATTATCAGGAGCATTATGTTGCGTCTTCACTTATTAAAAGGCTGAATGCAAACTTTCCAGAGCATACAGAGTGTTACAGCTTACTGCACTGGAAACTTTATACCATTATGTCTAGCGAGGCCCCTGAGTGTCTGTTTTAATGCCTTGGAAATGCGACAAAGTAGAGCCAAGAAAGGGCAAAGTAAAACCTGTAACTTAAAAATCAGGACCCACAGTCTTCTCCCATTTCTCTCCTTCACTCACATAAAACTAGAAACAAACCAAATTCGTACTTATATTGTATTTTTAAAACAAGGACAGAGTAAAATCTTTCCCACAATCATTTTGCGTGCTCTGGGTTTGAGGGACAGAAAAGCCTTTAGAAGAAAACCATAGTGCTGGCACTTATTCTTTTTCCTCAGGTCCCCCATCAAAACTTGTTTTCATTAAAATGTGAACAGAAAACCATCTTCAGATACCACCTAGATAAAAGGTGAAATACAATTCTTGCTATTAATATTTAAGAATCACATATTTCTCCACATGTTAAAACACTCTATTACCACCACCAGTGTCTGCTTTCCTTTGATGGGCAAGTTGATATTTCCTGTAGCAATAAGATGATGATATGCTGACTTGACCTGTATCTTAGATATTCATTCAATGAAATTAGAAAATCCATCACATTAGAATAATGCATATGTGAGTTTAAATTCTTATTTCCATGTGCACCTCAGAGGTAGACAGGGGAATATAGAAAGAGAACAGAAATTGCTCACTTTCGCTCATGGAACAGATAGACAGCAAATGCTGGGCATAGGGCTGTGCATCCTGGTATTCAGATCACTGCTTCAGCAACTGACTCTTGTTAGTATTTCAAGAAACATATTTTATAATTCCAGAATATGGATCTCTCTCTGCTGATCAGTTTCATGCAATTGAAAATAGGATATAAATTCAGCAAAATGCCTTTAGTAACCCTTGAGCAACTTCAACAAGTAGGAATGTGTGAACATCAGTTTATTGAAATCGATCACTGAATGCTGTATTTTTAAATACTATGGAAAATAACAGACTTTGCTTCTATTAAACAATCCTTTGAAATATTCTGCCCTATGTGAACATCATTTTATTTATTTTTACAGAAGACCAGATCCTATTCTTTATCTGTTTCACACATACTTAGAAAAAGCATATTTTAAAAGCCCTCTGTAGCATGGGAGAAATCTTGTTCTGTAACTTTTGCTATGGACTTTGTGGATAGCTGATTCTCCTTGGTAAAGTTCCCAATGGCTCCTACTAAGGGTGAGAATTTAGAAGCTGTCCAGGCAGTGTTAGAACAGTGCCTTTGAGAAACCTGTGCAGGCATTGCATGTGCAATAGCCTTGCTGGCCAAGCATGGCCCACAAGAGGCTCATCTTCCCTAAAGCCTTCATTGCTCAGATCACCCTTCTCTGTTTATTCAGTTTTTGCTTCTCACCCAGATCTGTCACAAAGTACACAAGCATATGTCTTTCTAAGCCAATCTCTATTATTTTATAAAACTCAGTGAAAAACATACAGGAATTGATTGTGGTAGCTGTCAAGCCTGCAAATGATTCAAGCGTGTTTGCCCTTTCATTCGCTGCATTTTTGGGTGTTATATAAATAGAACAGGAAATGTAAAATGCAGGTTAAGTCATTCAACGCTTCTGTTTTTTTCTGATTTCTGCCCTGTTCTGGCACCTTTGAAACTACATTTTTGTCAGTCAGCTAGTGTTGGAATATCTGTAGGTTTGAAAGCCAAAACAATAGGTTCAGCAGTGAAAGTTATCAGCTTTGTCAAAATCAAGTATTGAATCAGAACCAGGATCCATCCAGGTTCTTCAAAAACCATAGTAGACACATTCCTCATTAGGCATCTGTTTATTCCAAAACACAAACACACAGGGGATAGAATTAGATAACACTTTTCTGGCTTACTAAATGGGTTAGACTTAGTAAATATGGTACTCGATTTTCAACTGATTCTACCATCTGTCAGCAAACTTATTGCTTTTAGCAGGGGTTTTTCTTGTGGTAATTTCTGGGATTTTTTTCCCCTCTGTTCTTTTCATGAATATACATGCCTACAAAGTTTAAGGGAAAAGTAAATGAATGAGAAAATTAATTGATCTACAAAATCTGAACAGGACATGTCAGATTATAATCAGAAACTACAAGTGGACTTGCAAATTGTTATTAACAAGCAGCACAGAAAAAAAAAAATCTCATGTGTGGAAGGAAATTCCTATTGTTTTTCAGGTGTATCTAAATCCCACAATCAGTCACTGTGGTAAATGATGCCTGTGCAATGCACAGCACAGCAGCAACTGTGTGTGTGAGTCGAGACTGGTGTAAGAAGGACAAATAGCCGGGGTGAGGCAAACTACCTAATTGTCTAGCTGGGACCCAATGTCATAAAAGTCTAAGCATAACACTGCTGTTGTGTTTTCATACTGAAGAAAAATAAGTCTCAGACCCATTCTGATGCTAAGTAGGGGCAGAACTAAATCATGGAAATTCAGTCACATGGCGATGCACATTCTCCTTAGAGCTGGTATGGGCAGTGGTTTGAAGGTCCTACGACAACCTCCACTGCATGGTGTAGATGCATTGTTTCTACACTAGCAGCTGCCTTGCATCCCACAGGGAGGGCTGGGCTGCTGTTGGAGAGCTTGATAAACTAAGCTACTTGGGGAGAAACTTTGGCCCCATCCAACAGAATGGAAGGGTTTTTTCATTATTTCCAGCAGATTTCTAGTCTCATTTCCTAACTTTTTGGATGTTTCGGAAAGGTATGAACTCTTAGAAGGAAGGAGAATGAAGACTCAGTCAGAGACACTGGTGATGGTGGTGGGTTTAGCAGTGTGTCTCTCCAAGATGTCTTTGATGCCCAGGAATGTTTCTCTCCTCCTCAGAAGCCTGCAGCACCAGAACTGCATTGCTGCCATCCCCCTCATTTACAAAAAGATGTTGCTCTTGACGGGGAAAGGGACAACAGGGAGATCTTGTAGTTTCCCTACCAGTAAAAGGGGTAAGTTGGTCCTGATATACAGTTCATCAGACAACAGTACTCTGCCCTTGTTTCACTTGCAGTTTCAGGCCAAGTTTGTCCCCTTGTCCAAAACAACATTTTCAGCCCAGGAATGAAACAAGAGTAGGGCTAGGCATGACTTTGCTATGGACAGCTTGGGCAGAGAAAGTCAGCCTGCTGAGATTAAAAAAAAATATTAATGGCAGGGAAATGGATTTGGGAAGAAAAATGGCAGATTGTCAGAGAATCCTTATAGGCAAGTTCATCCACAGCATTAAGCACCGTTGGAGCAGGCAGCCTCAAAGCGTGTAACCATTCATACACTGTGCAACCAACAAAGGTACAAAAAATAACAAGGAATGAGAGAAAGGTTAGCATCCGGCATAAAACATCAATACAAGGGCGGAGTAGGAAGACTATAGAAATGTTTGTGATACTATAGTAAAATTATAAGTAAAGTCAAGATGAAGAATGGAAAGAGGTGTGAATAAGATGTAAGATAAATGGGAAGACACATTCCATATACATAAAGGAACAGGAGATGGCAGAAGAGGTGGAATGAGAGATAGGAGGGGTAATAAATTGTTGAAGGGGCTGCCACAGTAAAAAAAAAATTATTTATTCCTATGTTCGCAATCTGTCATAGAGAAATAGATACTCATTTTCCATGAGAAGAAAATATACCATGATGAATCAAAGCTATGTCCAAGATGAAGTCAATGGAAGGAAGATATCAGAAGGCTTAAATTACTTGCCAATATCAAAGACCCATGCCCAATTCAGAAAAAAAGGGCATAAAGATAAATTCAGGTATATTAGCAAACGTGCTGCATTAAAAAGCTCTTTAAAATATGAAGAAAAAAATAAATGAAATAGAAGATATCATATTTAATGGCTGTACTTACAAGAAGGGATTTGATGTGACAGCAAGAAACCATTCCTTTTATTCAAAACAACACTGGGAAAAGTAATCAGGCGAAGATAATATTGGATGAAAGTGCTGTCGGAGAAAATATTGGGGAAAACTTGCAAGAGAAAGCTATAGTGACAGTTCTTGTTTCAGTTACAGCAAGCGTCATAGACTCGGTAAAGGCAGGAGACTGCAAACCTCCGAGCAGGATGTCATGGCCAGAAGACCTAAAAAGAACCATTCATGGATGAACAGGGAAATCAAAAGTAGAGTTATGGATATTAATTTACCTTTGTAGTTAGCAAGAACAAGAGTATTATTGCTATATGCTGTTTCTGCTTACTTCATACCTACACTCATAGGGGATAGTAGAAGATTGGAGAGGGCTTAGCTTACTGGCACAAGGAGGCTGTGAAAAGTGGAGAACATTCACTGGAGGGAGACAAGTAAGGGAGGGAGGGAGGGAGCAGGCTACTTGGAATCTGCAATGAACTTTCCATACCCTGCAAGGGAAAATTACTGAGGGCATTAAGTTTTTTAATCTTGAACACAGAAACATAACAGGATGCAGTGACTGGAGGCTGACATCAGTCAAATTCAAACTGGATTCAAACAGCAAACTCAAAAGTGTACATTTTTGGCAATACTAATTAACCACAAAGAATAAATGACCAGTGGCTGTGGACTACTTTTACTGCATGAATGCAAGTCTGGAAGTCTTCCTAAGAGACACTCTGCAACACAAGAAGTCATCCACTCAACCTAAGAATGGCTGGATAAAACTGTAGTTCAGGTTATAATGAGCGCCAGGCGAGATGTCCCTTCAGGTGTGAAAATGTATAAATCTAAGAAATACCAGTCAGAATTCTGAAAGAGTTAACAAGCTTACCACATGGCATCTGCACACAGGAGATCATGGTGGCAAAGGGACCGTTTTTGTAACACAGTTCCCCAAAAAATGCTTGGTGTAATGAATTATACTGGCGGGGAATATAGAAAGACTATTGAACTTCAGAGTGATTTAATGGGAAAGGGGACTATCAGAGAGTCAGAAGCTTTATTATTAGGGCCAAGGTTTGTTGTGTTTACTTATTAAAAGTTGTTTAGTCAGGCAGTGGTATTTGATGATACCAGGCTTGGAGAGAGGCAGTCAATAACAAGGCAGAGTGGATTACAGTTGAAGCTGGTGCTGATATACTACAGACAGAGAGTGAGATAGACAGATCAGCATCATGTAATTGATTGTAAAGAAATTTAAAGAGATGAAGGACTAAAAGGGAACAAGCATCCTCAGCAGGAATAGAAGGGGAGCAAAGTCTAAAAGAGAGCTATAATTTAAAAGCTAAACTGTTTGACAGTATTTGTTGCATCTATTAAAAATAATGTAGAAAAGTATAAATAGGCTTGAGAGAAAGATCCTTGAAAGGCATTTGAATGAGATCATACCGTAAGTCCTGAACACAGGTACTAAACAGGTACTATCCTCATCAGCAACAAAAGTGGTAGAGCATTACTTTATGTAAGCAGAAGCTGGAGAAATTTAGTCCAGTCTGCTTCAACAAATGCAAAAAAGAGCACATGTGTATTTGTGAGAGCCATAGTTTCTATCAATCAAATACAGATGTACAGACCTGGAGTGAATTCACAGACCCACTACAATTATATGAAAGGTTAATGCAGAATGTTTCGTGATAACTTCTCTCACCAAATGGCTGACATTATGTTCTTGTGAATACTCATTTCCTTAAATGACAATGTCTGGCCTGAAGAATAAAACCAATTGAAAATGCACTAGGTTATATTTAATCACAGATTTTATTGCTCAAAGAGTCTGTGGAGATCATACCCTGACTGCTTGTCACAGATTTCCTGGCAGCATCACTTTCATCCCGTGGTTGCAGTGGTCAAAACCTGGCTCAAGGCTGGTGATGGATTTCAGCTGTGATCCTTCCTGAATTCCTATAGAAAACACTTTTAAAAATTAGTGTATTGTCAAAGCAAGGGCTAAGAGTATCTGAGAAAATATTTCCTTCACATACAAAGAAAACCACCATGCTAGAGGCTGGAGGTTAAATTGGAAAGTAATGTAGCAGCCTGCCATTTGCTGAGACCCCTTCCATGAGCAAATCACTGGTGAAACCAGACTGAAGTACCTTTTCCAAACAGAAAGGATAAAGCTGTCACCTGTACTGAAGGGGTGTCTGCAGGAGAGAGCTGTCTCTTCTTTAGGCATTAGTGTGAAGTGTCCCTTCTCCAGGCATTAGTGTGGTCTCATGGGAGCTATGAGCAAACACTGCCTGGGCCCTGGGCGTCCTGGCAGTAGAGAAGGAGCTCAGCCCTGCTGTTCTCCCTGCCTGGGGCTTTGCACAGCAGTTAATTTAACCCCTTGTCATGCTCCATCTTGTGGACCTTGTCTGTGTTTTTTCTTCCTACCTAACACAGGTTTTATTCTTGTTCAAATTATTTATCCCAGTGGACCTAAACTTTTGCTCGCTCCCCTGCTGAGTTCCTGAAAGATAATGAACTAACTGATTTCTGGGTAATTTATGCATAAATTTATATACTGAGCTGTAGTTTAATCAAACTCCTTTGCCTTGTGTAGTATAATAGCAATATCTAATGAAAACATATGAAGTATGTGTTCCATAATTACCTCAGACAGCTCATTTCGATTTGCTTCCTATTTAAATCCCCAAATTCCTATCTTCTTGCATTGTAAACACTTTCCTTCCTATCTCATCAATCTGAGTTATGTAAATGATGTGGGGGTGGGGGTAAAATTAAATTTTTCCCTCAGTGTTATCAAAGGCCCTATTCTCCCAGAAACATCTGACTTGGGTACACACAAAATACGGATTTTTATTTGACTGGAAAATGAAGTTAACATTAAATCATAAATAATGGCCAACACAAGTAGAGTGGTATTACTAGAACCAGGGCATACAGGCTTCTAGATTAATTCTTTAGAAGATACAGACATTAGAAAACTGCCTTTGTGATACTATACCAGAGACACTTAACACGAAATACACTCAACTCTACTGTCACTGAAGGACAGTGTATCAGGAGTATCCACTTTGAAACCAATGTAGCTACAACAATGCAACCCAGTGTTAGAGAATCCAACACTGTTTTCTGAGGTCTGAAGGACAGGCAGTTTTTCAGAGCAGAGGAGAAGAAAATAAAACACTTAAGTAAAACCAGATATTTACTGTGTAGCAAAATTGCTTTTCACCAGCCCAACACAGTATTTCAACATCCACCTGCAGGGATGCAGATACATTTTCGCTGCATCCAGCAATAGTGAATTTGTAGTTATATGTGGTGGCATTAATGCACCTAAGGAAAGGGCAAAGAAAAAAACTATCAGCACAGATGCCAAGTCAGTATAGAAAGAAATTTTGAGTGTCTGACAATTTCACATTCATGTAGTGTTTCTGCTTTGAAAGATTATTCTTTCCCAGAATTAATTCCAGGCATTTACAGTGTAAGTGTCAGTTTGCTTCTTTATTATTTTTCCCAAAGACTACAAGTTGCACATACACCTTCAATGAAATGTAGTTACCTCTCTGACAAAACTGCAAGAAAAGGGTACAAAGCAATATGATGCAAAAGCAGAAGATGAAGAGAGCCTAACCAAGAGCACTGTGATAAGCACTGAACTGCTGACATGTTTCAGCAGTTCTGCTTCATATACAGAGAACAAAGAGCATTGGAGCAGCTTCTCAGGGAGCATGAATTGAGAGCCATTTACACCAGATAAGTTCTGCCCCCTGCTATCTAGTCTGAGACAAATTATTTTATATTCAGCAAAAAAACCTGCTGAACCAAAGAGCAAATTCAACAGTTCCACATAAGATAGAAAAAGACAGTAGAAATTTGAGGTGTATGAGGTTTCAATTCTCAAGTGCAGGATTTCAAAATCCAGAGCCACCTCCTCCTCCTATCTCCCTGATTCCTTTAATTGCACCTTTTGCCCCTGTGCTTTTTTTCTAAACACTGTATTACCGGCGAGTTATTTCCCTGTCTGGATCCACTCCTCTTCCATCTCCTGTGGTCAGTGTTTGTTCCTGCCCGGTCATGACATCACCATCCCTCATGTCACAAAATTGATCAACAGCTGCACTGCTTCTACTTAAAAAAATAGAATTAAAAAAAAGACCTCTGTATTTATTTCTTGGAAGTAATATGTTTACAGTAAACCACAGAGTTTTACAATGCTGGGAACAAGTAATTTGTGAGAAAAAATTAACAACAAAGCATGGCAAAATGCCTGTAAGGAGATTTTTATCAACTAAGTATCATCTAATTCTAAGTTGGATGATTTTCTCCAAAAACTGCATTACAATGAAAAGCCTGGGGTTTTTTCCCTCCTATTAAATAGTTTCTACATAGTAAACAGTTTGATTAGCAGTTTTTAAGGCTCCTGTGTAAGAAATGTAATACAGAGGAGAGTCCAATCCTCCAAACAAGCTCCAAGGACCAGCCATGACAGGACCTGAGAGTTAAAGACACCAGTTTTGATACATCTGCCCTAACACATCATTCATTTCTTGAATCACAAGGTAAGTAGGGATAAATGAGATTGTAATTCAGTGAGTGAAAATGTGTAAATAGATATCCTTGGTGTGCTTGGAAGGAATATGAGATCAGGGGAGAGCCAGCAAACTGCAGGCAACAGGCAGTGAAGTGCCAATCTAGGACTTTGCAGGAAACATGCACCTCATCAGCCCCAGGTGACATATTATCAAGCTGGTGGAACACTCCTTGCACATGCTGTTTCTGTCTTAAAATTCATGTGCCTATATATTCAGTTCACCCCTCTCACCCACCCCCAAACTGCTCTGCTATAATAACATCCTCCTTCCAGCTGACCATGTTACTGTTTGCAAAACAGAAGAAATATCTGTGTCTGGAGGAGTCTTATTGCTCAGGAACATGGAAGTCATTTGACACTCTTGCTAGCTAGCCTAAGAAAGACAACCCAGCAACAACCTCTCCTTCCAACTAACTGTCCTCCCAGGAAAGCTTTCAGGGAGAAAAAATGTAGGGGAGGAGGAACAGTTTGGAGCAGTGTGGAGCAGGAGTACTATCAGTCTTATCACAAAGGGAAGAAGCCATGCAGTGGTGTTTTCTGTTTTGTGTAGTGTGTGGGTTATTGAAACAGAGCTGCTGAGAGCTGCCTGCCATTCCCAAGAGAGAAGTGATTATCCAGCAGGTGAGGCTACAGCAGGGTTCAGGTTCAGAGGAAGAGACACAAGCGGATCTGTAACCATTAGACCATGATTCCTTACACCCTGGAAACAAATCTAGTATTCCTGAGCAGCATTCCTTAGTTGTTTAGGAGACGGGTTTGAAACCTTCTGGCAGAGGAGGGCCCATCTGTTAGGGCTTGTCATGCCCAGCAGCCCAACAAAAGGAGGCTGCTGCAGCTCTGTAGCCTCCGGATCAGCCAGCAGTGAGGCTGAGCGCGCGTTCCCCACAGGCTCACACACACACCATATGTGTGCACCTACATGTGTACCTGTGACCAGCCACGTGCATCCACACAGATGGAAAACACAGCGCTTGCAAGCACCAACAGCACCGTGGCCTCATCCTGTTCCCCCCTCTAGCTGATCAGGATGACAGCTGCTAATGGGAAAAAAATGTATACCTACATACACAACATATGGGTCCTTCTGCTAGCTGTCTCTAAACACTTTTTCTGCCCCAAAACTGTCCCTGGATGTCCCATCTCCCCAGCTGCTGGCACCCAGATACATGGGTTCCTAAGGCAGCCCCTTCAGTTGCTGGTGGAAAACTGGGAGACCCTCTGGTCCTGCCTGGCTTTCCAGCCATCAAGTCCAGTTTGATGTTTGGTAGCAATCCACACTCTGGTACACAGGCACCCAGGCAGTGCACATGGGCTCTTGCCTCTCCACTTGGTGGCACCCCAGGTACCTGGGGCCTTATGTCCCCTAGTACAACTCTAGTTGTTGGACCCATACACATCCAAAATGTCTCTTACTCAGGAAAAAAGTTCAAAACAGAGTTTAATTCGAAAACAGGGGCAGTGGTTCATGCCCCTGACCAGGGTATTGGAGCTCCTCCATCTGCCCTTGTGCTTCTGGGATCCTTCGTGTCATGAGCCTTTTTTCCCACAACCCAACACCCTCCTGTTTCAGGAGAGGACCCACAAAAAGGGTAACAACCAATTGCCTTCACTGAAGGCTGGCTCAAGACTGAGAAGATCTGTGATGCTCATATGAGGATCTCAGCCTTACTGTTTCTCTGTGCAGTGGGTCTGTAAGGCTATTTAACACAGCTGATATTTCAGCTCCCTTTCTAAAACAGGGTTGCATGTGAAACAGCCTATTTAAACAGTGTGAAGCAATGAAACACTATGAAACATGACAAACATGGCTCAGCTGTCACACTGAATACAAATGTTCAGGTACCTGTCTACCACCACAAATTATTTTTACCTTTTCCTTGACATGAAGGCTTTGATGACCACAATGCATTAAATGCACCAACTAGTTTCAACCAAAATTTCTCAAAGATGAGTGAGACATCACAACCTGTACTTTGTGTGGGTTTGGGGGCTTTTTAATGAGAGTGGGCATGTGGATACTTTTTACTGACTCTTTTAGAAGAAAATCTTCAGAACTCATTCATTATTACCTGTCAGACAACTAAGACAGGAGAAAAGATCTCCAGTAAGACCTGACCCTGGCTTAGGCACTGAAGACATGAAGCAGTCTGATTTCACTGATTCTGGTGCTGAGGCACACTGCTGGTTTCACTGGGTGTGCAGACAGGATAATTCTCACCATATGCTGGATCACTTTGGGTTCTAGTCCTGTCAGGGGAAGGCTCTTTCCCAGACACCACATCCAGTCTTGGTGCTGAATACAGAACTGGCATTTTACTTCAAGTCTTCTTCAAAGCACTCATCACTGTAACACCTAACTGGTTCAAAATCTTTTATGACTTTATCTACATAACAACCTGATGATGGAGAGAGGTATAATTATCTCATTTGACTAGTGAGGAACTTAAAGAGATTAAGATGAAAATAGTAAAAAAAAAAAAAAGCCCATTAATTTTAGGTGCCCACTTTAGGATGTCTAGGAATTAATCTTTTAGAGTACTTAGCATAATGTAGTCGTATACACTCAAGAATTTCACTGCAGTCAGAAGTGCTTGGCACTTTTTATGTAGAAACTCTCATCTAAAGCACTTTCAAATAGAGGAACATGTAATTTACTGGCCAATCCAAATGACTGTCCGGCATCACACCAGAATTTCATGGTGGAATGAGGGAGAGAATCCAGTTTTCCAGGGCTTCTGTGACATTGCCCTTCTCTTTTCATGACATCCTGCCTGAAGCACTGAGTGTAACCTAACAGCAGACACAAAGAAAACCAAGACCCTGCATGTAATAAACTTTTTCCCACACAGGTATAACATATCCTCCCTTCCATGAACTGAATGAGCCAAGAGTCCTCTGGAAAGCAGTTGGGATCATGTGAGTATAGACTATGCTCTTTCACAAGGGTTCTGGTTAAGACTTCAGAGATGGACACCCATTCTTCTAATCCCTCTGTCCTAAACCCCCATCTCCTTATCGCCTTTCTTCTAATTTTGGAACTCTTTCATTTACATTCAGAAAGTTGTCGAAACACAATGTTTCACCCACTACAACACAATTGCATATGTACCATCAAAACAAGCACTAGGAATCTCTTTTAATTTTAGAAATAGGCCATTTAAAATAGAGACTTATAGAGGACACATTTTTTGCAATACCATTGATATTTGTCTTGAATTCCTAGCAAATTTTGGGCTTGACTTTCTGTGGATATTGACAGGATTGTAAAACAACTTGTCTCAGCCAGTTCTGGGTGGGCATGCTGCTGCATCACAGATATTCAATGGTATATTAAAAACATCCATCTCATCCATGCCACCTTTTCTGAAGGTTGTTTTCTGATATTGACTGAGCCAAACATTTTTAAGATGTGCAGACTTTTCAGATTGTGGAAGTGGCAATACTTACGTCTGGTCTTTTTGAAACCAGCTCCTCCACATAAAACTGATACTCGTCAAGCAGCATCAAGTAACAGCGTCTAGTAAGAGTCTTAACGTCAGGCACGTCAGTTTCTAATTTAACTCATAAAATAGCTAAAGTAATCCAGTAATCTCGCTTTTATACCTACAAATAAGAACACGAGGGGCTCATTGACTCAGACAGGAGCCACCATTTTATATTTTCTCTTCTCATGCAATGCATGTTTCAGCGTCTCTCTCCTCTTCACCATAAAATACAGTGAAATGCTGTGAATATTCACAACACACAGAGTGTGATTGCTAAGGCACATGTTATAAGTAGCAAAACTTAACTCAGATGTTGACTTGGAAAAATGAAGGTCAATCTTGACTGCAGAGCTGGAATTGCATCATTTTGACTTTAAAATAAAGAAATAGATGTAGAAGGGGAGTAAAAAAACAAGAAAGGTAAAATCTTCTAATGTTTAGCACAAAAGAACATCAAACAAATGTAAGAAGGACTTGACACACTGTGCTATTTCATCTATGGTGGGCAGCAAGAAAAAGGGGGACACAGAGGAGCCAGTGGTGTCCTACAAAGCAAATGGCAATGGGGACATTCTCCAAGAAACTGCATCACTCCCAGGACATCCTCAGCACAGAGATGTATTCAGACAGCATGGATTAGCTGTGAGTTAATACATTTGGTAGGGTTCTACTTGAATGGAACATACACATGGGCCATTTCTGAAAAATGAATATTCTATAGTTAGCATCATTAAACATGGGATAACTGCCTCCCACAACAATAACACTGTCTACAGCATTTGTCATGTTTCCAAATATGGGAGATGCCACTGAAAAGATAAACATGACAGCTTGGTAAATAGCCAAAGCAACTTTTACAAGTTATGCCTGTGTCAAGTAATATTTTTGACCTGATTTGCACAGTATGAGTGGGGAAAATAAATATTTTATTTTGAAAGTTTTCTGGAAAAATAATGAAATGATCTGAAACAGATCTGCGAGTGACAGTCTGTCAGTTTAAAAGTATGCTATATGATAGGGAGCATCTTTTTCAATTAGCCAGCCGTGACTGCACTGTGTTTTGAAGAGACTGAGAAAATGTACTAGCCTGGCTTTGTTGACCTGATTAATTCTCTGAAATTAATAGCCAGAAATTTTCCCATACACCTTTATTGATGGATTCTTTGGCCATCAGTGAGGGCTTGAAAAAAGGCTCTGTGGCCCTGCACTGGACTGGTACAGTCTGGGGTAGTCAGCCAATTTATAGAAGAACTGAAGACATTTCTCCATCCTGGAATGCATGTCTTTGGAATGAAAATTTTCAGTCTAGTCTAAAATCAAAATAATCTTAACCATATCTTACTAGCTCCACAGAAGTGAAAGAGTGTGCACACTGCTAGAGGAGAAAAACTGTGTTTGCAGCCCAGAATAACTTTTATTTGTGTGGTTTTGTGTGTATCTATGTACAGACACACATGCTCTTACAGACATGCATCTATATATTGCGTATTTTTACATCCAGGAATCGTTTTGAAAAGAAACAACAAAAAACTTTTCTTCCACCAGAGATTTGATGCTTCTTAAGGAAGAAAAAAACCCCACCACCGACACAGAAGACATAAAAAACAACTGAAGGACTAGTCAGAACAACAAAAAGGAATGACTCGTTTCAGGATGTCTGTATGTATCATGGCAATAATATCTAATTAGGTTAAGTGTTCTATTTAATAATTCACTGTGTAATGAGATAGAGTAACAGAGAGTAATGGGATTTGTCAAAGCCCAAGCCAGTGCAGTATAAAACATGTTAGATATTTAAAACACTTTCAGAATAACAAGATCAGTTGATTTAAAAGCCACTTATGATGTTGTGCTGTTGTGAACTGCCACATCCTATGGGTTATCTGATGGGAAAGCTGTTTACTTGTCCTTTTAAAACTTTTTTTGTCACTGACTTTCAGGAGGAGATTATCTCTGTGCACTAAGTAAATTGCATAAAAGCAGGAAACTATGAAAATGTGTATTCTTAAGCCTTTCTGAGACAGAAATGGAAAAAGAAAAGACAAAATATACCTCCTATAAAATAGCCAGTACATAATCTCAGAAGTTCATTATAGCCTTGAGCACACTGGTTTGCATCCCAGATTAAAGGATTTTCAAAAGGAACTGTGATTGTCTTGTCACGGTTGAGCTAGATATTAGTTGGCTGAGCTGAGTATCAAATATGGGAAATTAGTTGCCATTAAAAGCTAGCTTCAGGCAGTTCATTTCTCATCAGCCAAGCTGTGTGAGCCTCCTGCTGTGGACAGTGAACATTAGCTTACTAAATACTTTTGCTAATCAGACACAGCATTACTAACAGAGGTGCCTGAATTTAGAGAGGAGGAGTTGGATGGCAGATACAGAAAATCTGTATGAGGTAAGATTAACTGCTTTTCTTTATCAGAAGAGTTAACTTGACTTTTCCCCAGGCCCCTATTAAAGAAAGATAAGACCAAATGTTTCTCTGGTTTTGTTTCTGCTTTTTGAACCACTCTTCTATCGTTATTATTTTCAATCCTGGGAAAGCCATAGAGGAGACAAATTGAGTCAAGGTAAGTTAAAAGTTAGATAATAGGAATTTGCTGCATTGGTGGTGCTATAGGAATTTGCTGGCTTGGAGGATAACAACTATTTGTGGCACCTTGGCAAGCACTATCATCTTTGAAATAAAATTTGTGCTCAATGTGAGGTACAGAGAGCTGCAACAGGACATGACATGCCACATTTGCACTTCTGTTGTGTTGCTTTTAAGGAAGAAATAATCTGGCTTTGACAAAATCAGAACTGACCTGAGTGTCTGACCTAGCCCCAAATTTATTTTACTCTTATTTTAATGGTGGTTTGGAAACATTAGTGGCATTTTTCTTCTCTTAGCATGCTCCTTTGCATTTACTTCATTGCTATAGCCACACACTAAAGTAGTTTCTGGTCTTACTAGATTTCCAGGAAGATCTCTAGGTGCTGAGGATATTCAGCAGGTAACCTGCAGGTAAATGTGTTTGACCTAAAATGAACAGGCAGATTTTCACATGTCACTAGACTATTTTGTTGATGTTACAGATGCCTTTGAAAGTATTGTTAGAAATTAACCCAGTACATTAGACAGGGAGATAGAAACACAGTAGTATGATTAGTCCAGGAGATGCAAAATTCAGGAGCAATGCAAAGACTGAGCTAAGGAGTGTGATAACCAAAACTAGTCATGTCCCTTGTCAGAGAGACTCTTATACAAAGAAAAACTGCACTGCAGAGAAGATGCCTGATTCCTAGGATAGGACACAGATGCAGCAGCTACACATCTCTCATGCTACCTCACTACCCCAGCTTCCAACCAACTCCCAAAACTTCTACTGCTGTTAATGCAAAAGTAAAAGGGTCTTCTGCATGTGAAGAGGAAGGGATTGTGCCTTAGGTCTCTGTTCTGATGCTTGGCCTCAACACAGTGATCAGCTCTAAAGTTATTCTGTAGGTAAGCATCTCTGCTCTTTTATGTCTTTCTTCAAAAAAGCAATCAAGTAGACGAGTAAACCAAGCTTCTCTATTTAATGAAAAAGGTAGAGAAAAACCTGCTTCCTGAGGGTAATGATGAAGGCGGTGCTAAGCTCTTCACTTTCAAGATTTTTGTGCCTCTAGACAAGCCCGGGAGCAGATCTTTAAACACCAGGTGAACTGCAACCTCAAAATCAGAAGCCAGTAAAGGCCTTAGATGGCAACTAAGTGAGAACCATTACTAAAATCCTGCATATACAAATGCCAATATTTATGCTTAGCACTGACAAACACACCACCTTGTCTATCTCTAGAGCCCAGGAAACAAGACTAGGAAACAAAAATGCCCAGCTGGCCCCAAGCAGTGGGCCATTTGGTCAAGTGTTCTGCCCCAACAGCAGCAGCATGAAACACCTGGCCCTCCCCTCTAATACATTCATTGTTATCCCAAAATTAGAGATGATGGAGGGTACATTCATTTATTCACTCTGTTAATATACTGTTGGTCTGTGGATTTGTCCATCTTTTCTATGAACCTGCTGAAACCATCTGTCTATACAAGCTTGTTTCCCTCTGTCTGTTTTAAAGCAATCTTGTACTAGTTACTGAGTGCCTGCACTACTGCAGGATGAAAGAGCTGCACTGATGTTATCTGTCATCTTCATGATTTTATATCCATGAAATACCATCCCGTCTCACCAATCTTTTCCTCTACGAGAATTTCAGCTCTAGTGTCTCCTCATAATGGCTGATGTTTCCTCTCCCTAATGGTTGCACCTGTTCCCCTGCCCCTCCTTCTCTGTTTTATAAAGACCCCTAGAAATTACTGAACCTCAAGTCTGGAAATCTAGGAATGTAGAATAAATTTGTAGGCATCATCAGATTTCCGTGCCCTGTTTTGTCCAGTTGTGCACGCCTCCCAGCTGTCATTTGCCAACCAGGTACAAACACATGCAGCACCCTCTAGAGTTAGTCAGGGCCCCTCTGGCTCCCCAAAGGGTGTTACATATGGTTGCCTTTGGAACCTTCAGGAGGTGCTCCCTACTCAAAAAACATCTAAAAGCTAAAACTTCTCAGAGCATGTAGACAGTATGAGTTTTTCACGCACACACTTTGATTTGGGCTAGCCCTCTCCTTGTTTTTCCTCAGGGCTCATCTTCTCACCAGTAATATGGCAGGTTTAAAATGTGTCCTATTTATCTGTGGCAAGAAAGAGACCCCCTTTCAGCCTGTGCAGAACCGCACTGTAGGCATTCATTGAAAATAACTGAATAAAACTCCAAAAGTATTAGCAAAACTAAATACCTAATGTGCAACTGTACTTCCAGTACTTGAGCTGTTCTTTTGTGGTTTGCCAGTACAAAACAAGATGTAGCTGAGTTACTCTCACTCACTACTTAACAGCTCTGCATACATTAATGATTGCACTTACTAAAAGCTTTAAATTGGTACCAGTTTGATGGAAACTGTCAAGCCTACAGTCATTGTTTCTGACAGCATTATGTGTTTCAAGTTATTGTACCACTCACTGCCTTGTTTCCTCACATAACAGTTTTATGTTGGAAGGTCTGTTTGGTTAAAGACATTTTTACTGTATGGGCTCAAAAGAGGATTACAGTTTCTCTGGGTGAACTGATCACATGAGGGAGGGGAAGCAGGTCAATTCAGCTTCCAAATTCAAGGAAGGTGTTTTATCCTCTACATATGGTGAATGTAAATTTTATTGAAAGCTCTGAATTAACTGCAGGCTCCTGTTGAAGCTATACAAATAGTGTCATATGTGCCCTGGAAAGAGCGACTTCATTGTTTGTCGTCTGGTAGCACTCTGTTTTCTCGAGCCTAAAAGACAATTACTTCCTTGCAAACACAGGCAGATTAAATAAGCCACATTTTGTCCTTTTTGCCATCTGCCCCTTGCTTACTTTATTTTAAGCTGCATGACTAAGCTTTACTATCTGACATGTGAAGGTGGGACATGCTGTTTTTCTGCTCAGCTCCTTGAGGCTTGTAATGAATCCGAAGAAGCAGAACGGATCTGCAAAGGAGTGAGTCAGAAAATCAGTAACTGTACGATAATTACTTGCTGTGCCAAATAGCAGGACTTGGATCATAACATAACAAAATCTCCTCAAGGAAGTTTCATGATGCAAGAGAAATATATATTTCTTTCTTCTAAAAAAATGGCTGGTGGGCCTGATTCTGTTCCTCGTGTAGATCCACCAGTGAAAAAGAGATCAGAGCTTTACCCAGATTCTACAGAAATCTATTTTGTGGGTAACTCTCAGAGCAGCGGAGAAGGAAGGAAGGGAGATGGGAGCACTCATGATTAAATCCAAGAGTCACTCTTAAAAAGCACCAACCCTTTTCCCTAAGCTTTCCTGCAGGACAGAGACCCTCACAAGGAGCGACAGGGAGAGTCTCAGGAACCAATACTCTGTGAGGAGATGGCAGGGGCAAAGCAATCTCCTCTGGTGTCAGGGATGTGCTGCCTAGTGGGAGCTTCTGCATGGGCCCCAGTCCTGAGAGCTGGGCTGGGGACTTGTGGTGGGCCACTCATCACAGCATGAAGGGCTGCCACCTTGCCAGGGGACCAATGCATTAAAGCCTCTCTCCAGCCTTGGACCAGCTGAGGATTATGTACTAGCTGAACCAGACTGGGTTTCAGGTAACCAGGGACCAGGAACACACCTGAACAAAAATCATTCAGAGAAGGGGAAGGTGAGACAATCTCCTTTGTATATAAGACCCTTCTGTGTCTGTGCCTATGCAGGGAAGTGTAAGTTCACATGTATGTCGTGTCAGGAAGCCTACTGGTCATAAGGACTATTGTTTCCCTCTCCCAAGAGCATAAGGTACTTGTTTGGTGGGTTTTCCTCCTTGTTTTAAAGTATTGGAGCAAGGACTGTACTTGGGTGAGTGATTTTAGCTAAAACTATAGGCACCATACAGTTAATTGGGATGCCTTTCTATTACTACTACTACAGCAGCACAGATAGACTTGGTGATACACCCCAAAAAGCCTGAGAACTTGCTGATCTGTGTAATCAGGCATGGTCTTTCACACCCCAGCTGCCCAGGCAGAGAGACCTCAGCTGGGACAGTGAGCCAGGACCACCAGAGCCCAGAATAAGGATAGTCTCCAACCCCCTGACTAGTGGTTGCCTGCTGTGCTGGCCAAATTACTGAAACAAATATTGAGAGCAACTTAAGAGTAAGGCTTTGTCCTGCAGGGAGCACTGGCTTCTGTTAAAGGTCAGCACAACCTTCTTGTCTCTTCCTCAAAGAGTGCAATAGCCTTTGGCCATTCTGGTTTTGCACCTTTCCTATCCAGCAGCCAGCACAGCAGGGCCAGGGTGGCAAAGACGACTCATCTGTGTGTGAGTGGGTATCACACATGATGGGGACCATCCACCCCCTGTGGGGAAGCACATCCCAGACCCATGCCCTTTCCATGTTCTCCACTCCATTGCCTACACAGCATTCTGCACGTAGCCTTTCCCAGCATGATGTCCACATGCTTTTTAACTGTACATCTCACGGACTATGTTTTGTGGCAATTGCAAAAGGTGAAGGCTGGAGGATGGAGGGGTGGATCAAGAAAGGTTTGCATCTGGTGGAGATGCGATCTCTGGATGCATAGGAGGCAAATGTGCATCCAAGAGGCTGGGTATACGTGAATAGGCTTCCCCTCCAGCGTTCCCCTCCAGTTTTAGGACGGCCTGGCAGGTCACAAGTGTGGTTCAATGTTTAAGTGGACTGACATGACCTTTCTCTAACTACAGAGGAACTGCAAAGAAGTATAATCAGCCTGTTAGGTGCTTAATGACAGATTGAATCCAGGCTTCTACCTGAACAGTGGTGACAGATTACTAGGTGAGAAGGAGAATCATAGCAGAGGAGACAGAGCCTCACATGATTTGAGCCATGAGCTCATCTGGGTAACAGGGGCCCAGGATGCTCAGAAAAGACAGAAAGATATCATGTCCATGGTACATTTTTTCTTTTAGCTCTACCCCCTGACTTAAATCCTTCGCTCTTTGTATATCCATTGATGCTGTAAAACAGTTCTGTGCTTAATATATTAGGACATATTTACAGGTATGTCTATTTTAATACACAAGAGAGGTTGCTCTAGAAATCATGTGCACTGTTACAATGATGGTAAAAGCACGTGTAGGGATTGTCATATTATCCTACTTCCTCATTCTTGTGCCTATCAGAGAAACACCATCTAGAACACTTCACAGAGAAGCAATTCACTATAAAACTACCAAAAGATTAAAGTTTTCTGTGTTTTATTGCCTTTTGATACTGGAAGATTTGTTTATATCTTGGGAGGCCAACATGTGCTATGATAGTTGCTCTGATGGTGCGTGGGATCTTAGGGCTCTGAGGTTTAACATCCCCACAAGCCAACACAGATAAGAGCAATCTGAGAAGACTCTGCTGTCACACAAGGAACCTGGAATAACAAAATCCAGGCAGAGCAAATACAGAGTTTCTGCCTTTGTTTGAAGTGCTGAAGAAGTGCAGGTCAGAGCTATAAACAGGGAAGGGAGGAAGGATAAAACATTTCTGTCATTCCTTCAGGAGCTGTTGCTACTCAGAAAAACTTGAGTAACTTGCAAGTTCTGTGCATTTTTTCTTTTCTCTAAGTGTATGGGCTCTTATATTATGTGGGCCAAAGACCTTTAATACCCAGCAGCAAAGCAGGAATCCTGTGAGATTAGAAGCTGTATTCAGATAATATCTTTACCTTTTCTCTCCCTTTTCTAATTCACAGTAGTGTGCTTTACAAAGCACTGTCACAAACATACAGGACATGGCACAGAGTCTGACAGACCCTGCTCATGCACAGCAAAACTCCTTAACCAGGCTTCCAGGTCTCAGATAAATCCCTCCTAAGCTTCCCCATTTCCATGTTTTTCCACTCCCAAGCTCACACAGAGTCCTCATGTGAAGGATGCTAAAGCCAGTTGCAGTCCTTTTCTGGCACTGACATGAGGCATAGCTGTGCCTTTGTGTTACGCTACTCTCTCTTAAAACAGCTTACATATGGTGAGAAACCATCCTACCTTAACTTTATAATGGTTGGGAACTGCTCCTCTCTCCTGTTACAGGCACACTCAGTCTGTGTCCTAAGCCTTTTTCCATGCTGTGAATGAAGCACCAGATGACATGAGCACCCTTTTGGAAGTGATCTGTGAGAATAACGGAAAATAATACAAAGTTTCCTGTGGTCAAGTCTAGATAATTCTTGTTTAAAACTCAAGATTTCTAATTTATAACACTTATGAAATGGAAAAAATAATTTTACTTTTTCAGTGCCTGTTTTGAAGCAATTGAATGACTTGCTTCTACAACAGGCATACAATGATCTTTTTTTCTCATTGCTGCTCTGCATTTATGCATCCTCTCCCCACCAAGGCACAGAGCTGACAGGGTTCTTTAATAACTAGGATTCCTGGGGAAGATCAGTGCATCTCAGCAGTACCTTCACTACTTGTTGCCCCAGCACCACCACAAGGCCTGGGAAATAGTTCCTGTGTTAGGAACTAAACGGAGATTTGGAGGCTGGCTGCCTTTGGAGCCTGAGTTTTGGGACAACAGGATAGTGCTCACATAGTTGCTCTTCTAGTGTTGCAGATAAAATGATGCTCTCCTGAATGAATTGCTGAGCCAGTGGGCTAGTGATTTCAACTCAATCAAAGTCAGATGAAATTTCTTGCCAGCAACAGGCAAAGTCATGAAGATATATGTTTTCACAATGTGCTATTCCATTCTGATGAACAATCCATCAACCTCTTGTCACAGTCCTTTTCATAATCTCCCCCAAAACCTGATATACTTGGGAGAATTTGCAGAAGAAAAGCTCTAGCTTTTATACAATCAAAGCAATATCCCAAAACACTTTCAGCTTGAACCTTTCTCAATTACTGCTGTGGACTGTTGCGTGGAGGGAAGGCTCTAATAAGCTGGGCCAGAGCATTTCGGTTTATAAAGGTCAATGCCATCACCTTGAATCCTACCCAAGAGACCACTGGGAATTGCTGTGGTTTGTGGCACATTGTCGTTAAATGTTCCCTGCCTTTGATAAGTGGGATAGCTCGCACTGTTAAATTCCCTCCAGAAATAGCTGCAAGTAGAATGCACTGCAGTTGTCTGATCTCCGGGTAACATGGATAAGCAGAAGAGGATGAGTGCCTGAAACAAAAGGTTATGCACACCTGAAAAAACACAGAGGCAAAACCACAACTTTCAGCACAATCTCTTTCTCAGGAATCCAGTTTCTCGTATACGACTCATTGACTACTCTCATGTACTTACCTTGATGACTGCAGACCCCTCAAGTCCTGTATATCCGATGGTAGATAATACCTTTATATTACTGATTATTAATGCAGATAAATTTCTAGAGATTCTGTGTAGACCATGGTGATTTCACCGAAGATTGGTTTATGAATTGGGTCATTTGTCCACATAAAAATAGCTATAATAGGGACATTGAGAGGCCCACCTTCTCCACACTGCAGACACTGTAATCCTATCTCCTAACTAACCTCTGCAGTCTCCCCGTGTTCGTTTGAATCAGTGAAACAGAGTGAAGCTTTGAGCTGACCTCTCCACAGAGACCTTCGAATGGATAAATCTACTGACCTTTGAGCTTTTGCAGTATAAAAAAGCAGCCAAGTCACTTCAAAGCAAGTTCCAGCTAGTACAACAAAGAACCACTGGCTTGTCAGAAATGCTTTTAGGTCAGCTAAGTCTGACATTTCCAGTAAAATCATGTTGGACATGTTTTACTCATGTTTTCACTCGATGTTATGCAGAACTCCCTGACTGACAATACAGATGCAGTTTTTGATCCCTGTCCAGACACATAACTCCCCAACAATCTCTACCCTCTGCCCCAGAAAAGATATCTATTGACAGCAGCTCTTTAGATTGCAACTATCAACATTCAACAATGTGAGTGGAGGCCTCACCATACCTTCTGTGAGTCTATTTGTGCCTCCAGGGACAGTGGCAACTCCCAGCACCAACGTAAAAGCTGTGACATGAAGCCTTCCAGAAAGAGTCAAAATCCAGACTTCACATCAAGATGTTGCTGTCCTCTCTAGCAGAGAGGTACACATGGTGTCCAAATGCCAGTGATGAAGCCATTTGAATGGTGCAGCAGAATATTCACAGCAGGAACTCAGTTTCACTTGTGCTGGACCAGATCTTGTGATCTAATCTATTTGTATCAAAAAAATTTGTGCTGCATTTTACTGTGCCAATATGCTAATAGGTCATTTGCCATCACCCCTCCCCAGCTGTCCCCACACATCCTTAGACTAAGACTTCACATCTGTGTTGTTCCTTAGGTGGTCACGCTCTGCCGTGAGCATAAGATGTCCACACCAGGAATTTTAGTTTCTTCCTCCTGTGACATCATTTGTGACTCACCTATAAAGCAGCATGACACCTGAAACAAAATCAGGGCAAAAGACCTTTAAAAGCCCTTGTTTCCACAGTGAGAGAGAGAAGATCTCCATAATTATCTACCAGGTTCTCCACAGAGAAATCGATGACCACCCACCCTCCTTCAGATTTCTGAGAGTACCAGTTTTTAGGGCACTTATGATTTTGTTGGATCTTATACAGACAGCAAGGCACCAGGTAACAAAGGGATTACATTTATTGCAGCATAACAATGATATCAGAAAACTACTAAGATGGTAATTAAAGTACTATGCTGATCACGCCACCACACCACCTGAAAATCTCTAATACTACAGGAATCTCAGGAATTCTCAGTATGAAATCAGCATGGTCAAACAGCTGTTTCTCATGACACATTGAGTAAGCCAGGTATCATCTGGGTATTTAGTTGCTTCAGATTGGCTAGGAATTGAATTTTTTTTTCACCTAATTATTTCTTGCATACTTTAATAAACTTTTTTCATGGCCTTATATAAACTAAATGAATGACACTGATCTGAACATGACTGTCAAGTGCTAAACAAGATGAATAAAACCTTTTTCATTGTTACAGAAAAAAAGTCCAGCTGTTCCCTATCTTTAATAATAATAATATGTGACATTAGACAAAGTCTTCACAAACACATGCAAATCTTATTTACATTAAAAAATGCTTAATACCAAATAATTTAATAGGTATTTTACCAAATACCAAAAAAATCCTTGTATTTAATATAAATACTTACCTTTAGACATTTTTCCCTGCCCATCCCTCTGAGGTGATGTGAGATTGAGATGTCCATTAAAAATACACCAGACCTTCACACAGAGTGGAACTGACATCCTGATGCAAGAAGAATTTTAGCTTGGGTAAGTGATGCTGAGAATCCCCACAACGAATCTATCACTCTAGGTGTGAGATTCAAGATTGTTCCCTGGGCAGGCAGTAATATCTTCCTGAAACTTGACTATACTTAATAGAGTTATGAAGGAAAAAAAAATCAAAGAAATCAGGGAAAGCAAGCGCTAATGCCACTAGGAATAGCCTATTAAATGGGAAAAATCAAAGAGCAGTACAATTCTTAATTAAAAGAGTAGAACAGACAGAGAGAGAGAAGATAGAGAAACTGGTGATGCCACTATAAGGGTGAGTGAGGAATCCACCAGGAGTTACAAGGCTGTTGTGCTGGAGAGGCTTATGTTGCCTTGAAAATACCTTAACAAAGGTACATTCATGAAAGTACTTTAACAGAGGTCAAAAAAAGCATAAGCAGTTCTCAGTAATTTTTTGAGAGTTAAAATCAAAACTCGGTGTTTATTTTCTATCATTTTCCTGCACAGTAAATATTAGCTTGGCGAGGTATTTTCAAAAACACTTTTCATGGACCAGGAAAAACATCCTTACTTCCATGTCCTCCTGCAAAGTAGAGTCTGTGCATTCCTGCACAGATAATTCCTTGTGGGGTCAGCAGCATTTTCATTTGCATACTGAGAGTCAAACTGGTCTCCTGCACCTGTCACAAATGCCTGAGCAAATCACTGGTAAAATGATGTGTCTTATTATCTACTCCCTAAATCACTTAATCACAGGAAGCATGATGCACTTTGAAAGGTGTCTCAAGACACACTCTGCGTGTCTTTCAGACGTGCTGCATAAAAGGTATTTGAAAGAGACTGTCAATAGTGTTTTAGCCACCAAGAAATAACAGTATTGAAACTGTGTGCTACTTACTTTTTAGCACTAGTTGAGCAAAATCAGACTCCTATAGCTTGCCTTACATTGTAAACCAAGCAGCAAAGTTGCAATCTATAGGCATGGATATATCCACATATCCATGTGGGAAGCATGTAAAAGCGAAACTGAAAATCTATGGTCAATCAAAACCATATTGAGAAAACAAAATGCTGAAAAAATAGTGACTAACCTACAGTTATGAAAAAGTAAATTCAGGGCTAATGCAATTCCTCCTTGAAGTACTGTGTAACCTAAAGTAAGATAAAGACTCATACAAAAAGAGGGAGATAAGGCAAGAAACTGGACAAATATTCAAGAAATATTTCTGGAAGCTGTTGGTTTTTAGGAGCAGTATGAAGCCAGATGAAAATGCAGAAAGTACTGGAAACATGAAAAACTTTGTATGTTAAGAAGAAAAACAGGAAGGTGCCAAGTAACCAAAACAGAGAGAAGTAGTATGGGATGATGAGGGGATGTTTTTATTTTAACTGAAATTTAAAGACCCACAAATAATGATGGGCTGCATTTCAGGTGGCTCCTGGTGCTGAAGGAGGCAGAGGTGGACATGGGTCACATTAGTTGTCATCTCTGAGTCCTCAAACTTAAATTTGGCTTGTTTCTGCTTTCTTACTCAGGGAACTTTTCTTTCTCCTGTTCCATAACTTTGTTTTTCACCATGTTATCCTCATCAATACTCCAGACCAAAAGCAAAGGGAGCTAAAACATGAAGGCATTGCCTGTCTTACCTGTTCAGCAAATTGATCACCGGGTCCATCCCAGCATGTCATTTCCTGCCCTCGGAGCTGAGAGCCCTCACTGGAATTAACCCTTTGCAATATTGTAAGCACTCCAACAGCACTCCAAAAATCAGATGGAACATATAATATTAATAAAAGTTATTATGTGTGTTCCCACATCCCTCACGGAGGGAATCAAAGAAAGAGTTGAAGAAGAAGGAGATTAAGCAGCACAGATAAACAACACATCCTTATATCAGGGAACTGCAGGAAGGATATAAAAAAAGGTAGCAGATGGATGTTTATTCTACCCTCTAACAGTAGTGTGCAGCCAGACTAAGGCTGCACTATTTCTTTGCATTCTGGCCAAGGATTTGCACCCCTCTGCACAGCAGAGGACAGCAACAGCAAGGGTGTAGGCAGAAGAACTTGCCATTTCTCAAAAATTGGGGTTAGCCTTTGCATTAATGAAGGCATCAGGCTCCACTATCATCCTCCATCCTTATTACTATCCTTGGATTTTAGGCTATATTTAAAATCATGCCATTTCAGAATCCTTTATGAATAAATATGAATGTCAAGACCTGTGTGCATCTCTTATGCACACAAGACAGTAGAGTACATCACGTACTCACAGAATCTTATTAAATTTCTCTGAGACACATAATCCTGTGAACCTCGTTCTGTAAACACAGGCAGCAGTTGTACTTAATTTCTGTCCTCGATCCTTCCCAATCTCCCTTCAACTATCTCCTTCTTAGTCACTAACTGAGAACTGAGCAGGAACTAAGCACCCACATAAAGATGTGGATAGGGCACCTGAAGATATGTGTTAGGGAAAGGAGAAAATCTTGATCAGAGAGTAAATATAGTGCATTGAATACTTGCCAGTTATGTAAACGTATCTGAGTATTAAAAATTAATGCAGAAGACTGAAAGCAGAACAAGAGGCCTTATTTGGGTTGAGTCTTTTCTATTTTTAAGAATTCTTAAAAATAATTATTTTATCAGTGACATCAAAATGAAATGGTGAAGTATTCAGTTTGATTGCTCACCCTTCACAGTCAGCCTGTTAATCACGTATCACCAGTGTGGGACATTTCTGCTCTTGGATGATTCCCAGGGGCAGGTACAGCATGGTGTAGAGCAACCTCTGCAGCCCCACAGATGAACCAGAGCTACTCAGGCAGAGGAGCACTCAGAGCTGGAAAAGAAAACTACATTTTGCAATTGCTGCGGGTCATGCCTGTATCATGTGCGCTGGTGTTTGTATTGTGTAGGGAAGACAGGTGCCATAAATGCAGTTCATGGAAAGAAGGCTGCAGCAGCCCGGCTCAGAGACCCCAGCAGAGATGCACAGTCTGAGGCCTCAAGTCTCACGTCTTTGGTGGTGAGTGAGAAAACCATCAAAGTCAGAGCATCCTGCCCTGGTTAACAGATACTGAGTAAACAGACTAAAAAAAAAAAAAGTAGCAGGCTAAGCTTGTTTTGTTATCAGTTCAAACCTGATATACAAGAGGGATTTAGGCCAAGTTTGGCCAGGCATTCAGGACATGTTTGAACTTAAAGACATGTATTGTCCCTTCACAACAAGGCACACTATCACTCTTGAACTAAGGTGCATGCCTCAGTATCCCAGAGAATAGGGAAAGTAACCTCAACTACCTCTCTGTGGGAGCCATGCTTGAGTTTGCCATATGAATGAGAGTGTTCATGGTAGTTATTTGCAGAACATGAACTTTGCTCTTTTGAGGGAGGTGATGATAACTGGAATTATAACAGCTCAGAAGCAGATCCTGATATTTTGCAGCTCAGGCTGATCATTCTAATTGTTATTGATTAATAATGAATATTGTGCCTTTTTGTCCAAGAGAGACAGGAGAAAAAGGCTCACATTTTTTTCTGCAGGGTTGTGTGATCTGCTGCCCCACAATATCCAACTCCTCCAGCACATGGTTACAGGGTAAGGAAAATCAAAAGACATTCTATTTATTAGTTAGCGGTAATGACCTTTTATTTTTGATTATTTGTGCATTAACAGCATGGAATGGAGATGTGCTATGTAAGGAAGTTATTCTTTGCTAATTTGAAGCTTTTAAAATACACAGCACACTATCTATTATGTATCATGCATTACAATTACAACAACAGTTTAATTAATCACCAGCACCCTGTTTTGTATCAGTCTGCTGCTGAATTCTGGGTAATGGTGTTGTTTACCATTTAGCAAGTAGCAACATTTCACTCTGTTTCACTACATTAAACTGCTCAAATAAAGCAAACGGATATTGGAAAGAGTTGGCCATCTGCCTTTATTTTCTTTTACTTTTGTTAAGGAAAGGGAAAAAAAAATAAACCCCACCACAGCCTCTGAAAGGAGAAAGAGCACAGCCATGAAACTGATAGTGACAAAAAACACCCTTTTTTATCAGGTCAAAATCTCATCTAAATGCAGTTCTGATGAATGGTAAAAAGCTTGCTTTGTGGATTTGGAGTGGGTCTCAAGACCAGCAATGAAGTCTAATGATTATTTAATGGTGCCGCACTTGAAGCAGGATTATGTGAGACTCTCTTCCCCGTTAAGAGTTTGATGAATAGGTTTTGTGACAGCCATTTAGGAATAAACAAGAATTCATCAGTCTGCATAAGAAGAAGCCAGTTTATAGATTAAGTTTCTTGAGGTAATTCATGAGGTCAGTCCCATTTAGATGTAGACTATTAGAGCTCAGCTTTTGAGAGCGGCCATACAAGGGAGTTACTCCAAATGGACCTCTCTAATACAAAGCCCCCTTTCAGAGGAAAGCCTGAAATTTTTATGACCCTGCTGCTAGGAAGCACATCAACTTGTCACTGTGAAGATCTGCTGGGGCAAGACCTCATCACTCTATTAAAGAGCTCTGTGACCCTATTGATTTGAAGTATTTAAAGCAGGGGTGAAGTTCAAAGCAATTTCTTTTCTATACTATTACTCAGCCTCTCTGTGTCTTGGCTCTAAAACATCTGCTGTCAGTTCCTCTCTGGTGTCTGACTCTGGAATCTGTCACCGGAGAACAGAGTAGTTTTATTTAGAATAAATTGGATTCCTTTTCAGTTTTCAGCATTTCGTATTGTGATCAATGGTTTACACTCCTTCATGTGCCAGGAGACTTAACTGCCACTGTACCCTTTCATGTCTCCTCATGACTCAGCCAGGGCCTGCTCCCGAGGATCTGTAACCAAGTCTTTCCATTCTAACAGCTTAGCTGCCACCAGTATTTCTAATTGGCCAATCCATAAAAATAATAAACTTTTACATTTGGGGAAAAAAAAAAAAAGGAAAAAGAAAAAAAAAAGGGGGGGGCGGGGGGCAAGTCTCAGAATGCCATTCCGGAAACAAAACCTTAACAGGATCTTTTATGCTTATTTGCTTGGAGAAAAAAAAAAAAAAAGACATTGAGTAAACAACTCCATTATTTTTAAATGTCAGCAAGTAAACATTGTAGCTGGTTCTTGGAGGTGCTTCTTCAGAACAGTGCAGGCTTCTCTACTTCTCTGCACAAGTCGGAGGCACCAGGGTGCCTTCTCAATGCTTAATAATACATCAGGTTGGGTGTATTTATTAAAGTTGTGGTTTCTGACACCAGGCTAGTTATTAAAGGCTGTAGAGAGGACAAGATAAATATTCAGTTTTATGATGTCAGACAAAACAACTGAGATAAAGGAATGAGCAGTGGGATGGAAATGGTAATGAAATGGTTACAAAAATATTTAAGATAATGATGCATAGCAACAGAAAGAAATTAGGTAGGGAAGATAATTATGTACAGGATTACACAGAGCAAACCTATCTGTTATCTTCATCTAGGAAACTAACCTCTGATGTGGTGAAAAATGCACTTTCTCTCAGGGGCTGCTTTGTCAAATAGCTATCATGTTCATATCCTACCTGTAATATTTAGACACATTTTATCACATATTCTAACAAATGGCCTAATATAACTAAGATAAAAAGGGACATATTTTACCAGACAGAAATGTAGCCATTGTTTTCAGCTGATTTGTACTGATTTACATTGCCTACAACTCTGCCCCATAATATATGTTTCATCATTTTATTAGTGCTGTCGTTTAACACAAAACTCCTTTTAAAATTGAATGTGTTTCTGGGGCGAATGAATTATGTTTATTGCAAGATGGCAACTGCAAGGTTTATTCAGCAGTATCTTTAAGAATCTAGAAGTCTGAAGACAGATGTACCTATTGCCTGTCAATCAAAATACATGTCCTTTGCAGCACTGTATTTTCTTTAGTCAGCAAGGAAATCGTGTTACTGCTGTCTAAGGTCAACAGTAAATGCACTAGTAGGATCTCTGACTGAGAATTTCCAATAAAAGCAACACCAAAGATGAGGAAGGAAGATAATAGTTTGTATTGTGCTCCTGTAAGGGAAGGGGTGATAAACAAAATTCTAAACCATTCCTTCTATTTTTCCTTTTTTAAAAAATGGAACTGGTAGGAGTCACTGGCAACATAATGCTATAACAAGCTGATATCATCTTGAGTTCATGATGCTGAATATGTTGGCATTTACGGCGCATTCTCCCAGGGCACATTTCAAAATGAAACTGAAACTTGATGGACCAACTGTACTCCATTAAAAAAAATTATAAAAAGCCTTTTTTTCCCCCCCAGCCTAAGGAAATGGAGAGCTTCAAAACACTGTTTTCTGCCATATAAATCTACATGTTGGAGGTCAGTCCAAAGGCAACAAATCAAAGTGGCTTTTTTCTCATCTTTTATTTTAGGTTATGAATGATGCAAGAATTTATAGAGCATGCAAATTTATTACGGTGTTAATAGGCCCCCCTGTTTATATCTGGCAACATATGTTATATCCAGAATCACTAGGAAGCAGCAGCATTTTTAGGGATGGAGGGGGAGGCAATTAAAGAATTAGGCCTAATTACCGTGAAAAATCTCTGGAAAAAACATGCAGAAACCTTGTGCAGAAGAAACACAAAAAGAAGGCAGGGAAATATTCTTTAGCATGACCACAGTTGTAAACTGTAACTCTAATCCATGCATTCATAACCAAAAAGCAAACACAATCTGAACTCAATAGCTCTTCTCACATAATTAAATGAAAAGAAACAGAGAAAGAATATGTGTCTGTGTAGAAGTTTTCTTTCTCTCTTGAGATCTTCATGGGCATTTTGTTCCTAACAGCTGAGCATGTACTGAACCAAATGCTCACTGGACAGCAACCCAGCAGCTTGTTTAACATCAGCTTTAGCCCCAGGATGGTGGCAGAACCATTTGGCAGTCACTGGTAAAGGGACAAGAGAAGAAAAAGTAGAAATGGCTGCAGGAGAGGTGTTTCACCAAGGAAGTTATCCAAAGGCACTCCCAAAGATCCCAGGCTGCGTGATAGCAGTTTGAAAGAAAATGTAGAAAATGTCTCATTTAAAATGTTCCTTGCAGACATGTAAAACCAGACTGATAAAGTGTTTACCTTCTGGCAAACAAAGAAGTCAATTAATTGAAATCTGTGATTCTCACAAGAGAAAAAAAAAGTGTTTTGGGAAAAAGTAGATAAATGTCCCACCCCTTTATGCTTCTGCTCTTCAGTGAGCCAGGTTCACAGCTGAACCTGCATCCACCATGCCCTCTGCTGAAAAGAAACTGAGATATTCGGTGCTATGAGAAATGCAGTAAGACTGCAAGGACAAGGTAGCAAAGGGCTGGATGTACAAGGCATCACAGTGAAATTTCATAATCAAAACCTTAGGAAATTCAATTTCTTTGGGAAAAAAACCCAACAACTTTTCATGGGGAAACGTTATAACCAGCTCTACAATTTTCTGTTCTTATAACAAGATGGAGATATGTTGCAGGAAGCAGGGTAGCATCAGACTGTAGGACTGAGCACAAATATTTGGCTTTTAGCATAGGCTGCTGTGACCAGAAAGCAGGCCACTGGAAGATGCTTGCTATAATGGAGAAAATGTATGGGGGGAACAGGCCTAAGCTTTGCTAAAAGTATTCAGTAACTCAGTAATTCTTCAAATACAGAAGTCATTGTCTGCATTTAACTTTTGTAAAGCTGTGTATGACAGCGGGGGTCTACCAGGGAAGAATTTTTCCAGGTGTGGTTAGGTCAGTGTGTCTCCATGGGGAGATCCTGAACCCACCGTGATGGGCAGGTAGATAACAGGTATGTCAGCCTCACTTCTTCAAGGACGGCACATGTTAGCTACTTAAATTGTTTTATATCCTAAATATTGATCTCCTTTATCTGTGTGTTGCCATATCCATCTTTGTCTTTAATCATTCTTCCTCTACAGGTGGGTTATCATTTTTCCAATGCGTGTGTATTATGAGCTTTGCCACCAACAGAGATAATATCTCCCCATTCTAGGTTGTTCAGTGTGAGTCCTTCCCATGCTGAAGTATTATTAATCATGTTGTCATCACTTAAATAAATAATAATCAGCAACAATTATTTCTATTTTCACAAAGCCACTAAAATAATAAAAAGCAAATCTGATATTATTTATTAATAAATATGAAGGGGACATGTGTTGTGTTAGGATTTAATTTCTATTTTTATCTGTATTACAGTGTCATCTAGAGGTGCTGGATAAGAAGAGGGTATGTATGTTTCAGGTACTGCAGAAGCTCCAGCTTATGTGACCTAGCATGTCAAAGAAGAAGGTATGAAGGGGAGAGAAAGAGCTAGAACTAGAAATCAGACCTTCCACCCCTGTTCAGCTCCCATGGTCATGCAGAACTGTAGCCTGGCAAGAGAAGGACTTGTACAGACTTACCCTACATTGTCATTCCTCCTATTCTTCTGAGTCAGCCCAGACAGAGCACAGAGGACACAAACCTCTGTCCCCAGCCCAGCCAGGCCACTGAGCAGCCACACTGCTCACGGCTCTGGGGCATCTCCCACCACTACCACATTTACAGTGTGGCCTTGTCTCATCCATTTTGAAGATGTGTCTTTTCCCTCTCTTGCTCCTTTGCATCCTAGGAACCAAGCTGTACCGTGGAGAAGACAAGCCTCCCCTTAGCACAGGCCAAGTAATTTTCCATGAAGTTTCTGCAGCTGCCACGTGTCTGTCTCTACCTGTCTCTGCATGTGCTTTTCTCACTTTCTTTGCTAGCAGTTTCTAAACCTATTTGCCACATTCAGCTGCAGTTGGCAGAAAGGCTGAGGTTTTAAAAAATTACATTTCTATGAGACTTTTGAAGAAGAAACTTCAACCTAACTTTACTCAGGAGGCAGGAGGTGTGCCTTTGGCTCAGGGTTTGCAAGACACCAGTGATTTGCTCAGCCCGACATGTAAGGGGCAAACAAATGAGATGAAAGAGGGGAATGAAGGACATTAGAGTGGTTTAGGTAGAGTGGTAGAGGATTTAGGAAGTGCAAATGTCTAGGCAACCATCTCCTTTGGTCCTGCTACTCAGAGAGTGATTTATTTTATGGAGGACTGATATGATTTGTATGTGTTATGTCCAAATGCAACTGGGTATCTTACAAGTCATTTTCTTAGAAATGAAAATGAGAGGAAATGTACCCTCTGAACTTCTGAAAGAGCTCCTGCACTTGTCCACCCGCTGTGGAAGCAGAAGATGATGCAGAATCAGTGTCTTGAAACTGATCCTCAGCAGCAGGGAGCAGTGCCTGGGAACAGCAAATGACTTTAGCCTTTTGTGATGTTCAGCCTGAGTGTGATGTAACGTGCAGAGCGCAGGTTCTGCTCTCTTAATCAGAGACAGAAAAGGTCTAGTGCATGGCCAGTTCCCCTGACATAAGGTGAGAGTTCTCCAAGGTGCTCTTGGGTAATTTAAACCTGTAGGCCTCATTTGTCAACCTGTGCTGTGATAACTGATGGATCCAGGAATATTTATTTCTCTTTGGTGCTGTAGACACTTGAATGATACAGAAAATGCACAAGCAGCTCCTTAGAAACCTGGCCTCCTTCTTCCAAAGGCATGGAAATGTCACTATTTCAGATTTGCCCCATCTGTGGTTCCTGTGGTTTGAAAGCACTGGTGCCTCTGTAGAAGGAGAACAAGCTGCTGCAGCACTTGGTGTCCCAGCAGAAATGAGCCAACATGCCACAGGCATGTACTGAGTTGGACTCTGTGCTCTGTGATCCACAATAGGTTAATTGGCCTTAAAGGTCTGGGTTGTCTGAGCTGGATTTTTGCCACAAAAGTCCCAGGCCAGACTGTATTGCCAGGATTTGCAGGTGGTTTGCATTTTAGAACTGCCTTTTCCAGATATAAGAGGAAGATGGCACAATCTCTTTCCATTTTTGGACAGATGCAGGAATGTTTGCACCATACACATTATCTTGGTGAAAAAGAGACTGGAAATTCACTGGCATGGCAGTGCAGATTAAAATGTTATCACATTTACTGCACAGCATTTCCAGATGCAGTCAGAGGGCATTTCTGTGGGCAACAGACGGTGAAGTCAGAGCTAGTCTGAGGAGGAGAATAGCAGAGACAAATCCTTGGGATAATTTGGAATAGCATTTGCAGACAAGACAAATGAATGCCCTGCAGCTGGACAAGCTGTTGTAAGTCCCAACAATGTACCTCGCTTTTTTTTTCTCTTCACAATATTCTTATAAGATGGGAAAATTGGAGGCAAAATAAAGAATTCTCTGCTCTGTACAGTAACAGTAATGCAATATAATGTGATTAATCCTGTGCTAAATAAGTACAATTCCATACTGTGGATTATTCAGCAAAATCTTAACAAATACAACCTTAATATAAACCTTAAAACTTTGCACTTATTTGCATGATAGCATGTAGTACCTCACCTTTCCTGAAGTGTTATGCTTAGTACTATTTGTTTGCACTGAGCATTATCACTACATATGGCTCCACTTCACATATGCAATAATAAATACTGAATAAATCACAGATAATATTCACAGATTTGTGTGGACAAACTTGTTATTTCAGGAAAACCAGAAAGTGACTAAATTGCCTTTCATTTGATGGAATTTTGTTTGTTGAGCAAGAAGAGAGAAACTGCCTTCTGAGAAATTATTGCCATAGCCAGGCACGTTTTTAGGCTGAGAAAGCTGCGCTTAGCACTCTGTTACATGGCTTGAAATCTTCATTTCGAGGCAGGATAAGTATGAGAGTTTTCAGCGATAACATGAATGTTAATTTGTTGGTTTAAGCCCCACATCTATTTATTTTTACTGATATTTACAAATTCATTGCTCTACTTCTTCAGCTCTTCCACCTTTTCAGCTCCATCCTGTTCACTTGACTCCTACACCTGAAGCCACCCCAACACTTCACTGCAGCTATACACTGTACTGCATCAGTTTTTAATGGCAGAAATCTTACGAGTAATACCTTCCCTCTACTTACTTGCTCTTCTTTTCCTTTGACAATATATGCAGGATCTTCTTTTACCTACAGTTCTCTTTCAAACCTCCAACTTGATGCAATAACTGCATCCCCTCACCTGCTCTCCATTATATACGCTATCCATCATATCCTTCATTTTCTTGTGAGAACTTAAACTTTCCATCTGGTGCCTCTTTGGTCTCTTCCATCTTGCATGTTTATAGGATAATAATATTTTTCTCTCTTTTACTAAAACCACCCACATTTGCCTCCTTCACCACTACTCCATTTATCTGTCTCTAAACTTATTTAATGCAGAATGTCCAGAGAGCCTCTCCTCCATTGTCAAAGTCATTTCTTTTCACTGGCTTACACCATCTGGTTTTGGTGAACTGTTCCAGGTGAAAATCTTCAACAATGTTTTCCAAACAATTCTCACCCTCTGTCCCACTTTTGTGAATGAAACCTTTTCCAGAATAATATGTCCATACTCATAAATTTCCTGAAACCATGTGTCCTTCTTTAGTGCAGTGGGGCTTGAGCTGGTAAAGCCTGCCAGCAGAGATAGTGAAGATTTATATATGATGGCCTTAAAGATCATGAAATATTTTCTCTTTTAACTTCCTCAGTTCTGTTCATTCAACATATTCTTTAGAAGCTCTGTGTTATTTTCCTTCCAGGTTTCAGAGCAGCAGAGGCAAGTGATGAATCACACTCAGGCCACCTTTCCTTCTCTTTTTCCTCTAAACTCACTTCTCTTTTTTTGCCTTTCTATTCAGAGCTCCTACCATTTGTGCAAATTATAGGTCTGACTGTTTCTGTGATGCATCCTTGTGAGGAGTCATGATCAAGCAAGGTAAAACATAGGTTTTCATTTCCCCTCTCTCAAGTCCTCCTCACAGCCTTCTGTCTCTATCCCATCAGTCATCTACATGCATAATCCAGTGTTTTGCTCAGCTTTCTTCCAGACACCAACATCTGGGCTATACTTAAGGTCTACAGAGTCTCCCTTTAGAACATCCTTCAGACAGAAGGATCCTAACAAATTTCTAAAGCTGTTGCCCAGATCATGATAAAGCTTTTGGTATTTTCACTGGACTTGAGAAATATAATACTATATTAAGCCAAAATGCTTCTGCAAGATTATCTTCCCACCCCACCGCCCTGAAAACATCACCTCGCTCTCTGCACCTCCCCTTCTGATCTCAAGTAATGCCAGTCTGCACTGTACACTTACTAGGGTATCAAACAAGACAATCCAAAACTTTTATGATGTCAGAGATGGTGATGTTTTGGGATGCAGAGAAAGGTGAGTGCTATCTCTCCGGTACATACTACATATGCACATTGTTCTCCTTCAAAACCTTGTCCTGTAATGCTTCTACCAAAAAAATCTTTATGATAAGAAGGTCCTGGGTCTAAATTCACAAGTTAAAGTCCTTCATTACTGTTTTAAGGACTTGAATGCTAAATGTGGATCCTTAAAAATTTTTTCTTAACCCTAGAAGATCTAGGATTGCTCAGAATTTTGAGTGTGCTCCATAAAGCTGTTCCACAGGTGGCTGGGAAAGTCTCCCTCACAGGGTATATACAGACTAAGTATTATCACAGCAGAGCTGAGCAGTGTGGGGTGTGCTTTACACCAGCATCCATTGGGATGCTCCCACCTGTTGGACCTGCAAAGCCTGAAGTGCTGTGACCACCAAAAAGACAAACCAAAATAAAAGCTGGTGGTAGTTTATTTTCCTTGAAACAAAAAGCACAGTCAATGAACTCAGGATGCAAAAAAGCCAGGGTCAAAGTTGCACTTCACCTAAGGTAATCTAGGTAAATTCAATTTTCTTCTGTAAGAATCTAAACTTTGTTCATCTAGGACCAAATGAATATTTGGTAGGGTCATGCAGGTAAAACAGTTTTAACAGAAAAAGCTGAGGAAGTGCCTCTCAGGGTTACCATATGGCTTAACAATTTGGGAAGTATCTGATGCTTTAAGTCTGGAAAAGGCATACAAATATAGATGCCTAACAATTCAGGTGAGGCTGGAAATGGATGGTGACTTCCAAACTAAGTTTTTCACCACATCAGCAAATATGAAGTTAATACGTGAAGCCATGTATTTCACCTTTATAGTGGTTTTAATAAAGAATTAATTTAAATTGGAGTTCAGAACGGAGAGGTGAGTGGGAGTATATGCACAGGTATAGAAAGTAGAAACATTTAATCCCACATTACTGTTGTAAGACTAATAATAACATGAAGGGCTGAGGTAAAAACCTCCCTGACAAGTAAGGCACTAGACCTAGAGGTACTGTGACTGGTATTGGCCTTTTTGCCCATCACATTGAGTTTATCATTCCTAAAGCACCTTTGCTCTCATAGGTGGTGTTTGCAGCCAGAAGGGCTTCCTGGTGGACCCACAGCTGGTCATATAATTTCACTATAGTAGTTTCAATTCATTGTGTCCCATTTCTGTTTCCATACTGTCTATAAATGATCTATGCAGCTCTTGAACGTTCTTGCTATGTGTAGGGGTTTGTAAGATAGTAATTTTAAATTAATGCTTGGCTTGGAGCTGATTTCCCTATACTCAAGAGCAATATTTTAATTCTTTCATATCTGGTCTGTTCTAGTTGAGCAGGGAGCTGTGGGATGGGTTTCTGTTCCCTGACTGGATGAGTTTAACCTTTGAATAGGCTTTTTTTAGCCTACTTTACTCAAACTCTTGCCGTGGATGAATTAGAAGTTCATGTGCAAGATATAGTCTTTACTCAATGTTGTGTGTCCGTTTTAGGCAAGAGCATTTTCCACTAAAATCAGTCAAGAGCATCTGCAGAAAAATAAATACAGAAGAATTGCAATGAAGTTGCTTTTTAAAAAGTTTCCAAAAATTACTGCATATTTTACTCTACACTCTTAAAAGATGGTTTAATCATGTTCCTGGTATTGTGGCCAGCGTAAACCTGCTACAGCAGAAGCATCAAAAGCAGTGGCAGAGATGCACACAGAGGAGGCGCTGGTGACAGCAACAGACAAGCTTTAATGTTTAATACAGACCTTAATTTTAAAGTGGCTTTTACATAGTGAAGTGCATCCTATAGAGACAGTGTTTTTACATAAACATTTGCAATGTTTATCCAACATCCATTTCTGTAAGGGGCCTAATAGTATCAGATGTTTAAATATTGAACTTTTATATTTGTGCACTGTACCTATTGTTAATACTATATTTGATCAGTGATAAAATGTATTTTTACACTTGTTTCACTAGGATTCTTTTAACTTTTCTCTCTGCATGCTGGTTGTCTTCTGAGCATCTCTGTTTCTACCGTTACACTTCAATCCACATCGTGCATGTCCTTTTGTAGCAAGTCACCTTCATTTACTGCATTTTCTTTGCATTGCAGCACTGCCTTGAATGATGTGAATTGGCTTATTTATACATTAAACCAAGCTGTAAGATGAGCTCTGAAAGAGCATTTAATGCCGCTAATAGGCTTTCAGTCCACACAACCAGACTAATCTAGGGCAAAACACCTGAAAGATGTATACAATGGACACAGGTTGAGTGTCATCAATTTCTCTCCACAAGCCCTCCCCCCCTGAGCTACATTTGTTAGTGAGTGGAAAGAGCCCAAGAGAGAGTCAGATGCCTCTGGGGGGAAGAAACATATGAGTAAAGAGATGAAATTAGATGAAACACAGAGGTGATGTCACACTCAGACTTATTTGCGCCAAAATATTGGTCTCTTCCAACCTGGTGATTCTGTGTGTGATTCTGTGTGTGAAAACACTGTGTACTATTTAAATTAATAGATATCTAATAGCCTTGAATATTGAGGTTCCATAATGTGCCTAGGACCATTAGTGCAGAATAGCTGTGGAAGGACACAGATATGCCCAAACCCCTCCTTGCTGAGGATGTGCAGGTTAACTCCTCTTCTGGCATGCTGTGGAAAATAAGCTCAGCTGTTTGCAGGGTTTGGCCAATCCTTACAAAATATTTTACAGGTATGTGTTAATATTTCTCACTAGTTGTTTTGTATGCTCAGCTCTCTGTCCTGGGAAGTCTGAGTTTATTAGACATCCATTATAATTGACACATTGTTGAAGTAGGGGTGAATAGATGCATTAGACAGATGATCTTAATTGGCTTTCATCCAAAAGAATTAAAATAAAAAGACAGCTGAATTTCATTCACATTTTCAATTAGTAAAACTTCCTTTCATTATTATAATGCCTGCTGAAACAGCAGCCACATCAGGGTGACAAATCCCGTTATCATGCTTTCTGCAATTGTCTTCCAGAAAGGCGTCTATTGAAAGCATTGTCTGAGCGTGTGTATAATGCTGACAATCAAGCTCCACTCAGAAAGCTGGGGGAGGGTGTCTGACTGTGATCTATATAGAAATGCATTTCTTTCCCGTGCTGCTGGTCCTTCAGTGCTGTGTGCTTGCGCTGGGGCAATGTGCTCTGACAGGCTATGCGTACTAACAAGATCAATCATTGAGCATTAGTGGAATTCTCATGCTTTCCACCTATTTTTCTTCCCTTTCTTTATTGAGCATGATCCTCTGCAGGTGTTATTTGCTTGTCAGGCTGTTACATAGCAAATGTGGAAATAATTTTTTTTTAGGGAGTAGATAACAGCTGAACTCATATTGCAGACAATGGTTTCACACTGAAGTACTAATCGACGAGAATGTGAAAATAATTCTTTAGGCATTAGAGGAAGAAATAAATGGCTTCTTGGAGCTGGGGAGCAAAAAAAGGGGCATTAGAAGGCTGATTTTTTAAATCCTTTTTTAGTGGCTAACCAACCTAATGCACTTGTAATAGCATTCCAGATTCTTAGCTTAGCCAACTCACCTAACTTAACCAGACAAAATTATAGTATTTATTTGTTCCATGTGTGACACTGAAGAGAAACATATGGATAACAAAAAAAATCAGTTCATCTGGGGCTGGTGTTATCCAGTTTACCTTTGCTGAGTTATATGCCAAGGGCCAAATGTATTGCCTTAGGGTTGTTTTGCCTTTATTTATTTAATTATTTGCCTATTGAATAGTTTCAACTTACATAATTTCCAACATCATCTAACTTTTGATGTCCATGTTCCCTTATATCATCCCACCTGAAACTACAAATATGGATCACAACCGTCACATTACGGGCTGATGTTCAGTTTTCCACATACAGAAGCTGGAATCCATTAATTTCAAGCATCCCAATAGGATATAGTTGATCAGTGCCAGAAATGCAGTTAACAGACTGAATACTTGGCACCCTGATGCCACAGGATTTCTGCAAATCACAGCCCTTTCACAGATGAGGGGCATTTTCAAATTAATGTAATTGATACTTTTTATTTTTTCAGATTTTTTGTTCTTTGTCTCACATGCCTGTAAAAGTCCAGCACAACTGGGCCCTGCCAGGCTGGGAGACTTCCTCACTCCTGGCCCTACCAGCTTTGTTTTCCACTTTATCGTCTGGCTCGCCATCTCTGAAGGATTAATTAAGTGTTAATTTAATGTCTGTCAGCATTTCTATTAAGTAAAACCAAGACAATTTTGCTCTTGGTCAGGTTTCTGGTAAGGAAGAAAATGTGTTTATTTTTTAGGGATGTACTAGAGCTCCTGAAGTTGCTGTAAAGCATTCTTTATAAAGTGTGAAATGTGAAAAAACCCAAAAGAATAAAACAAAACCTAAAACTAAAGCCACTAAGGAATAATGATGAAAAGGGAAGAACGCAAATCATTTCTCATCCTTCCTACTAGAGATGCATTTTATAGCTAATGCATTTAATGAGTCAACATTGACTTATATTGCCTGAAAGCTCACTGAATTATTGAGTATCTGTGGTATGGATTATATGGAAAAAATAGTTTGAAATGGCTTTTTCCTCTGTGAAAATTTAATTTTATTTATATTCAGCTGCAGTTATTTTCCGAGGTTGTTATTAGATGAGTTCATCTTTCCTGTATATTTTAAAGAGCTAATGCAATTTAGTAAAAAATAGACTTTTTACAGAAGCTTTAGAAGCTCTGCGGTTTGAAAAACACCTGAGGAAAGCTCAACTGAAAGAAGGACAAAAGAATAAATCAACAACAACAGCATTTCTCTGAGACATATGTCTACTAATTTACCCCAAATAAAGCATCTGTCATATACCGGGTTTTTTTCAGATGAATAAATATTGACTTGGTTTGATTTTTTTGGTGTCCTCTAAATAAATAATAACAATCTGAATATTTAATTTTTTCCCTGGGGTAATAGGAGGGCATGCTGCTGGTGAAGAGAGATGAAGAGGGAACTGCTCCAGGCACAGGTATAGTTCATCCTTCACTGTGGACCTGTTTATTACATTTGCAACTTCCAGTCTTGGGTGGTACATTGATTTGGCAGAGATTAGATAGGTGGCAGAAAGGAAAGCTGTCTTGTTAACCATTTCCCATATGATGATTTAACATTGACTTGGCACTATTCTTTAGTGCCCTGCAAGCAGACAGTTTTCCAAAATAAATGGTATCTGCGGCTCATACGCAGAGCTTTCCGATAGCTCTGCTTTGCAGACATTCCTCTGAAAACCTGGCCATGGACGGCACACCAGTGGGAGCCATATTAGCAATATCATGCTTGTCAAACACAGCTTTGAGAAATATTATTTATAGGGCTGTCTGGTAAACAAACCCATTCTCTGAAAAACTTTCACGTTTCAGAATGTGATTTTGGTCACATCGGAATGAAAATGTGAGCTGTCAAACTTTTTGGGTTTTTGAGGAGGGAAATAAAGCTCTTGGGGCCTAGCCAGGATTGCCAGGATGCATGGAAATGCCAGAACTCAGTCTGTGTTTCTTCTGAATCTGCAAAACACTCTTGATTCAGCAAAAAAGAATCATTTTCTCATGACAAAACATGTCATCAACAGTTTTTCTGCCATCCTCAGTGATTAGCCATCTAACTGGTTGTCCATCCAGTCTGATCAGGTAACCTCTGTACCAAGCACTGTGGCTCTCCACGGTTCGTGCCTGGCTAGTTAAACCTCTCATCTTTGTTACTGCTAATCCATCTGGTGCTTCTTAAGTGAACAAGAGTTATTAAACAATATGATTTGCCACCACAGTAAAATACATCGCCTTTCTTTAACCATGCTGTCTTGTAGAGCTGTGTGTCCCAAGCTGCATGTGCCTCATGGTGAGCAAAGCAGAAGATTCTGGCTCTTAAGTGCAGCCCTCAAAAATCATACATCATATGTTAATATGACTATGGAAAGACTTGGTTTCACTGGACCACAGCTTAAATTAATGAACTTTGGAGCAGAAAAAGTCCATGCATCTGATTACTTGGTCTCCATCCTTCAAACCATGTTCTTGTCTTCTGCAATCAGATTCTGAAAAGAAATGCCCATTTGTTTAGCCTTCATGTTCTTAAGTCAGTGAAGCTGCTCTCATCCATCTAAGTAGTCCAGTGCACTTTGCAGAATAAAGGCCCTATGTTGTAAATTCTTCTCTAAAACATCTTTCCATTGGGGCAGTGATTACAGATTGTAGAGATAATTCCCATTCTGAGAGTATGACACAGTGGAGCCTTAATTCCTCTGGTCATTACCACAGTGCAAATAACCAGCCAGCAGCAGCAAAGACCCAGAGCTGCTGCTTGCATGATGGAAAATTCATGTGCATAAGAAGGGATGACAGAAAGGGCACTGTCACAACATACGGGAAATATTAAAAAACCCAAACTTTCATTAGCAGGAATTAATTTGCAGGGTCTTGCCAGGCCTACTGCACATGCTTAGGAGTGGTGTAAATAAACATCGCTGTCCTTCTGCTGTAGCTGTGAAGCTTGCTATAATTTAGGGATGAGCCTGTGGCTATGGGAAGCATTGGGAAGAGATCCCATGTGCTCTGCTCCCCAGCTTGGCCTCGAAGCACCACAGCATGCTGCCTCCCAATAAAGCATGAAATGAGACTGTCAGACAGCCTGGCGTGGCAGTGTGTGAAGGGGGATATCCTAGCTCAGGGCACAGTGACCAGCCAGCACATATGATAGAACAAATCTCCAGAAATGAAGAAAAATGCATACCAAGTAGACAGCTGTATCTTATGTGCCACACTCAGCATCCCAGATTCATAGGATGGTTTGGGTTGGTAGGCAGATCTTAGAGGTCATGTAGATTCCAACCCTCCTGCCATGAGCAGGGACACCCTCCCGTAGACCGTGTTGCTCAAAACCCCGTCCAACCTGGTCTTGCACACTTTAAAATATCTTCTCTGAGGAATGGTTAAAATTTAATCCTTCAACAAAATGCTCTCTTCACAGGCAGTAGAAGGAGCTTGTGCATAAGCCTATGAGGGTAACACACTGCACCTTATTTCCACAAGGCCCCCATGAAGATGTAGGCATATACCAAGTCCCAGGCTCTCCGCACCTTTCGGAGATGTGGTCGGACTAAAGGCTCAAGTACACCCACCATGAGGTGCTATCTGTGCAGATACCCCTCAAGGTCTAATGGGACCTTTGGTCTGAAGACCTTAATGTGGTAAAGCACCTAAAACGTTTCAGAGATTAAGGTCTAGGCTAGAAATGGAAAGCTTCTCTCCAAAGGAATACTGTATTTCTGGAGCAATGTTCACTGGTTTAGCTGGTTTTCTTCACTTCAGGTTGTGACTGCTCATAATAATGTCTTATTTTGCTCTCCCTGTGGCTGAACTTTAAATGGGGAATGGCATTATATAAATGACACAATAAATATGCTCCTATACCAAAACCACATGCTGAAGGAGACTCTTAGTCATTCTGAGGTTTCCAGAAATTGCACAGTGAACAAAATCTGCCTTATTATTTTGCACAATATTTTTACAATATTGCTGGTTTTGGAGAAATACAGTTTAAATACTTTCAAGCAAATAATCCTCATTTAAGAATTTATCTATTTTTTTTTAAATTAAAACACTGCTTCATACATGAGTAGAGAAGTCCTGTTGAATATGATGTTACCTCCTTGGGACTCACTTTTGGGCTGCCAATGCTGTGTTGCTTGCTTTTCTCCTTTCCATGAACCAGCATAAAAGCCTTGGTGGAAGAGCAAAGTTTGCTGCTCTGAGCCAGCCCTTGCTGCTCGCTAACAGCATCAGCTGGGGAACAGCCTCACACTGACCCACCATGCTGAACCACCAATTTGAGAGAGAGGGAAGAATTACAAATACAAATCCATGTGGATCACTGAAAGTGTTCAAATGCTTTTAAGAGTATCCTGGATTGTAATTTAAGGTAGGCAATAATTTCTAAATTCTGTGTACACATATATTTGATTTTCTAAAATCTTTAACTATATATTTTTGTTTGATTTTTTAAATGATTGTTTCCCCTCATCTCAATTTGTTACTACACATAATTTCTTTCAAAAATAAAACACCAAAGTAATTGCAGTGCTTTAGAAACTTTCAAAGGGATCGTCTTTGATATAGCAGAGAATACGAACATTAATTCAATGTAAACCACACTGCCCAAAAACTCTTTGTGTCTGGGACAGACAAAAAGCCACATTTCAAGCATAAATGACAACAGGCAGCCCCTTTTACATCCACACAATAAGGGACTTATAATATTACCAATAAAATAGTAGTTGTTATTAACAAGCACTATGGTCCACCATCTGGCAAGACTCTTTCAGGACTTGCTACACTCCTAAGATGGTTGCAGTGGTGCCAGTTCACAAAGACAGCAGGAATGACAAGCTATTAACCAGAAGTGGATCCAGTTGATTCTTTATATTAATTGATGTATTAAATGCTAGAGTCATACTGAGCAAAGATAGGGTGCATTGCTGCTTTTGCCTTGGTTTTGTTGTTATCAGGATTAATTTAGGCTAATGTTAAACCCTCTGCATTTCCACTGGTTTCCTTATAGAGCGTTGATAACTTACTAAAGCATATTTGGTTGTGATAGTCTTTTCTAAAGAGCACGATGATGCTCTTTTATTAGCATAACCACTCAAACTGTGTCCACGGTCTAAAAGCAATTTATACAAATCATAATCACTTGAGAATTTTATTCTGAAATTAAGGCTTTAAGAGTTTTGATTAATTCACTAATTTCAAGATTTCTACTTTAAATACTTGAACAGTGAGCATTAGCACTTTGTCATCCATGGTATATAGAGTATGTGACACTCATGATGTCTCAAAACTGAAATTAACCCACAATTTAATCTAACACCAGGCAGGAGCAATGGTGATGGAAATTACATGAGGTCCCACAATTTTCAAAGATGATTCACAGTCTCGGATCTCATAAAGGTACTGTGAAACTTTGCAGTCATCAACTTCAGTCCTATCCAAAAGGTAACTAAGTACACCAGAAATTTACTCTGATCAGACAAACATTAACTTTACTGTGCATTATAGGTCCTATACACATCTAAAAAATGTCACATCCTTCTGCTTCGTACTCTTCCTCGACCAGAACCAGCTAGCCACAAGTTAGTGGAAGCTGTTTGGTATCGCTCTGTGCCTCCTGTTTCCCCCTTGTCAGAGGCAGATGTCCTTTTGGCCTTGGTTTCCCAAGTTCAGGGAATGTGATGTGAAATGCTGAGGCGCATCACAACTTGCCTGAGGTTTATTACTTTCAATCATCCCAATGGCTGTGAGCATTCCTCACATGGATACTGATATGCAGCACAAAGAAGGAAGTGGAAAGGCCTACAAGGATATTTCATTATTGATCCAGGTATAGCATGCAGCCCTACTGGCTAAAAGAGAACTATATGGGAGAAACCTCTCAAACACTACAGATGGTCTAGTGGGGCTTCTTCCTGTATGAGGGTACCATGGATGCCACATGAATACAGCCACATAACATTCATGGCTGACATGCTATTAAAGAAGAGTTTTGTGGCCAACAGGTGAGACAGAACTGTGAGGCCTCCTTCCACTTTTCTGCTATGGGGTTTCCCAGGTGTGCATCTCAGGGTTTGTGTTTTGCCTGTCAGAGCACATCCTCATTTGTCACATGGATGGAAAAGGGCCAGGGGTAGAGCTAAACCTCTGCCTCTACAACCTGTGATTTCAAGAGATACATTTGAAATAACACAAAGACCTCCAAAAGCACCCAAGAACTGAGGAAATAAAAGCTGTACACCAGTAGTCATAAAAGACAGCATATGTGGTTTAACCGGATTTGTCTGGAGTCCAATTAAGCAGTAAGACAAGATAGGGTGTGTCGTATTACTGGGCCATTAATGCAAGTCTCTGGAGCACTGTGAGGCACAGGGCCAAAGTGCAAAGTGCGTTAACGGCCCGGTAATACATGCCTCGTCATGTCCCATTGTTTTCAGAGGATAATGTTTGCCTTTTGAAATGAAAGAACAAGGAAAGATCCTTGAAAAGTTTGGAAACCAAAATCAAGTTTTCATGTGAGTGTTTAGCAGAATGGAAGACATGCGTTTGGAAATGTGGGATGGAGGACTGCTGGCTGCCTGGAGCTTTTTGTTACACTTCAGACATCTCACTGATGGCCAGGTAGGGATCATTTTCCTAACTTCTGACTGAGTTCACCTGGCTTTTGGGTGAAAAAGCCCCCATTTTAGGTGGAAAATCAAAGACAATGTATAATGCTGAAAAATTTATGGTACTCAAAAAAAAAATGGGTGGAAATATATGAAAGACCATTTAAAAAAAAATTTCATCAATTTCCACATCCAGATAACATAGCAGTATGTGTTTTCAATTTTCTGGCCAAGAAAATCAAGGTATTTGCTGACATTTTCTGTATACAATATTGGAAAGATTGTTGAGGACTCTTGGAAACCTCATCTTAGAGCAGTAATGAAGTAATCTGGTTAGAGTGACATCAAAACTCAGGCAAACTAATGGACCAGCAAATGAGGGGTTCAATCAATACAGATTTAAATGATGATAATAAATATTGTGTCAATCAATATGGTTTCATGGAAAATACATCTTGTCAAATTCATTTAATCATATTTTTAATGAAATTACTATATACATTGGTAAAAGTGCCTGCAACGACTTAATATATTTAGACTGAATCACTTCACCTTAGTACCCCCAAGAATACCCTGATTAAAAATTAGCATCATACAACATCAATATTTCAAATATGAAATGGATTCAAAACTGACCATATGATAATGGCATTCAGAAAAACGCCATTAATGGGCTTTTCTATCCAACCTAGAGGGCCTGCAGTGGCATGCCAAGGATGGTGGGTGTGATGATGTGGTTCAGTATTTTTATAAGTAAGCTGGGGGAAAAATTGGAAAATTTTAGACAGGTAAATAAATACTGCTGAGGAGAATTAAACAAACTATAGACTAAAACAATATAGACCTCTTAGTTAAAGTGAAATAAATTGAACATCATGTACTTTAATAAAGACGCAGATGCCTAAGATGTCCAGAGAATGCCTCGAATGCCTGCACTCAATCTTCCAGGTATGCACAGAAATGTCTAAACTAAGTGCCAAGTGGAGAGACAAAATAGAGAAATATTTAAGGCCCCAAGGCAGTATAATTTATTTGTCTGTACCTAGAGCCTAAGACAAACTTGAACTTCCTTCCTGACTGCCCACTAAATGTAGTTTCCTAAATTATGCAAGCATATCCAATGATACCTGCAAACAGGAGTGGGTGCTTGCAGTTCCTGATACTCTATGTGCTCATTTCTACAGAAAAACACCTATTTTTCACATACTGACAACTTTTATTTTCACATCTCTTGTGGGCTGGTTTTGAACCACATTATTAACTTCAATTTTTCTTTTTTTTTTCCAGTACTGGCAAAGCAGATATAGCAGGTACTTTTGTGCTGAGGGCAAAAGGGTAAAATGCAATCAAAGCAAGGTCACTTCTTCCGCTGCAAAGCCTTGACATTCTTCTTTATTCTGTGAAATCCATGAATGGGTGCCTTGTATGATAAATCACCAAGTGATGGGTTTTGAGTGAAGTCCTACACCCATGTTGTAACACTGCTCGGGCTGGGGTATCAAAGTCACAGCTAAGTCTGGAGAGGTGGCAGGATTTGGAGTGACACTCTCAACTGTCTCAAAACAATTAAATACTAAATCTTCATTATTTCCAGCCTTGTGGAAAAAATAAAGATGTCTATTGAATTCAATCTCCAGTGTCTTCCTCCCCTCATCTAATCGATGTCAACACATTTTTGACTAAAGATTGTCTCTGTGCATCACCTTTTATAACCTGCATGCACAGAGGAATCAGTTGAGTGGCCTGCCAGAGCCCAGTATCCTGCAACTCTAGGACCAGATGAAATGTGGATAGTGTCTCTCCCGCATTCTGGAATCTGATGCCATCTGACTTTACCTCATGCAGGACATACGATTCTTCAAAGGCCCTTTGATTTGGTATTGCTTTTGGTTCAAGAGGAGCGCAACAGGTAGGTTCTGGTTTCAAGCACAGAAGGGTTTTTCTTAGATTACTGACATCTAGCTGTAAGGAAATCAATAAAAAGAAATAATTCTTACAGTCACATTTAGAGAAACATTCTCACAAGATGTATCTTTCTTTAGTTTTGGCTGTTAAAAGAATTTCATCAGCAGCTCCCTTCTCCATTCCTGAAAAGCCTCGGTTACTCTGGATTGCCGCCTTCTCAAGTCCAGTTACTGTCTCTCATTTTCACTGCAAAGTTTCACTCTCTACAAATGAAATCTGGAGACTAGATTATGACTGAGAAGCAAATATCATTAAGGAGAGAGAAATATTAAAAATCATCCTGTACAAATTAGAAATGCTGACATAAATTACTGGAATCATTTTTGGCATGGAAAATGAAAGATAATATGTACATGGGAAATGGAAATTACTTTCACCTGTAAAACAGAGGGACTGTGAAAAATGAAGGAAACTGGAGTATAACAGTGTGTGTGCACAGTGCTGAACACAAATGCACCAGCTTTCCACCAGCCCTGGTTCAGCTCTCTGCTTCTGGCTTTGGTTTTCATACCTGGAAAAATCCAAGCACTGTTTTCAAAGACCTCAACATTATTTTGAAAATTTGTCACTGAAATAGGGGGTTGCCTTTTCTACTCTCTCAAGGAATTAAAACAGATGGAAGAACAGAAGAGAAATATCAATACTTCATCACATACTTACAGTATTAAATAGGTATATACATATGTGTATAAATAGACACATGTGCACATAAAAACATAGGCAACCTTACTATGAGAATAACTGCCTAAGCCTGTTCGCATCCACCCACAGCCACACGTGCGTGTGAACGTGCACACATTATATAACTTTGGTTATGTTGTTGAAATCACTACATGAAAATACTCAATTCAGAACTGTTTCCATGGGAATATCGGGGCTTGCACATCATTGTGAAGAAACATCTGTCCTGATTTGGGATTTCACCAATGTACCTTAGCTTTACTTGCTTAATGTTGGTTGAGATTTTACAGTCAAAAGCCCTCAGGCAAATTAAACTAGCCATGTACACCCTCAGGGAAATGAGACTTTAGTTACATGCCTGATACCAATTGATGCCAACTAGAAGAACTTTATGATATTAATGAATGTCTATAATTAAAGAACTGTTAATTAAAGTGAGTCAACCAGTCTATTGCAAATCTCATACTATTTTTTGAACCTGACTTTCTAATGTAATTGTATTTCAAGATGACTGAGAATCACTTAGCAATTACTTAGTGCATTTTGCAAGAACCGAGCAGAGTTCTAGCCATCCTGTTCATTTTGACAGTAGAATAGCAATTCAAATCCCAAGCAGAGTGGAGACATTTCTCTCTTAAAAACTCAGCTAAGCTTTTCACTTAAGTCCATATCCTAAAATCTGTACATGATAATGCATTTGCAGGATAAGGAGTATTTGTATTGCACGCATTTTCCTTCAGTTCCAGTTTTGAAGGGTTTTCTAAATGCAGATAATGTTTTAAATATCTCCTTAGGAAATAAAATATCCATTATCTTATAACACAATCCCATTAAGGACAAGAAAGTGCCATGAAGGTGTGAGCTGCTTGCATAAATTGCTGAGATGCACTGCCAGCTCTATCCCATGCTCATGGCATCAAAGGCCAGTGATAAGGACCGTTAGTAGCACTGCCAGTTCTTACTGTGAGCTCTGCACTTTTACGCTGTACCAAGAGCTCCCACTTGCTGGAATCAGGTGATTTTTTAATGTTAAAAGCTCTGATTCTAACTAAAAGAGTATTTCTATCTCATACAGCGGTAAAAAGCCTGAAAAGAGCTCCCAAGAGCAGCTTCAAAGTCTTCAAAAACCTGAAATAAAATAGGGAAGCCCCATTCAAATTAAGTTCCTGATGTACAAAGGATAGCACTGGCTAGTACAGTTCACTTGCCTAAAGCCAGAGGCTAATAAAAGCTAGACTCCGCTGCAGCTTAGCGAAGGGTAAATCAGCAGTCTGAGTACAAAGCTAAGTAAATTAGTAGCCCTACTAGGTTACTGTTCTTAAGTGAAATTATTTGATGTTGTTTTGGTTTTTTCTTTAGGCAGAGGAATCTTGCCTTGTATTTTCTGCTTTTTAAATATCATAAAATGTAGGACTACATCTGGCATCAAGTTAATGCACACATTATAGGCAGGTGCCAGCCCACCTTATCACTCTGCAGCTAAATGTGGACTTTTTGGGATTTTTCTGTACTATTTGGTTCACTGGACACATCTGAGATACTCTGACACCAGCAGAGAAAATTAACCACAGTTCTCCCAGGCTGATGCCTGCTCGGGTGAACTCAGAGATCATTACCTGGACTCAGAGAAAGGACTGCAGTCTTTCCAGCTGAAGTCAGCTACAAAGAGGGGCTTGGCGAGGGAACAGAAGGTGCATATAAGTTTGGAAGTGTACCTTTGAGCTGCACTTTAAGCTTTCAGAATAAAGTATGAAGAGGAATCTCCTCTGCCCATCTCTAATGATAATCAAGATAATGAATTCTGCAATAGCTGCAATTTTTAGACTCAGTTAAGCAGTTCTGAAGTAACCTGCATGAATTTAACACACAAAAATAATTAAACATGCTATGGAACAGATGCTGCACAAACAACGGCAATCAAATGATTCACACTTAGCAGACCTTACCTAGCAGTTAGTTTACAGCATCTCTGTGTCTGAAAGAGGAAGGCAGACATAATGTACATAATTTCAAACACAGCACACCTGACTCACTCCATTTAGGAAAAATCAATAATTTTAATCCATTTTCATTTTTTGTGAGCCTTTCATTCATGATAGGTTTTACTTTTCTGTATGTATATATCAAAGCCTGTTCTCAAAATTATTATTTTGTATTGCATCTCAGCAGCACGCTGGCAAAAAAAAAATCCAAATGCAGACAATTCAGAGTCAGGTTTTAACATGGCTTAGGTGCACTTGCATGTGGAAAAGACATAACCATGTGCCCATCGAAAGCTCTCATGATTATTCATTCAGACTCATCAACTGTAAGCCAAAAGAGCAATCTGGTGATTTTATATATATATTCATGTAGACTCTTCATGGATCATGTAGCAAATACACATATATATGTAAAAATTGTTCATATGCTTGTGCAGTGTGGACATTGGCTTGCTACCAAGGTATGTCATCCAGGTATGTTCATTTTATGCACTGGTTACCTTTCAGGTACTGCAGTGATAGTAAATAAGTATTTTTAATAATAATTAGACAAAAGTTGAGGTATTTAACCCATTTTCTACCTTGCCTAGGTAAGGGTTGCATGAGCTAGAAAGAAGCCAGTGATCTGCCCTTATAATTAGGGGGAACTGTAAATAAAAGAAACAGAAAGCTCAAAGAACAAAAGAGAGCTGATTTGCATGAAACTTTCAGATTGACTTAATGTGCACAGCTCCCGAGGAAGTTTCAGGGCCAAATTCAGCAGTGACACAAGTGATGGTGTAAGTTAGATATGTGTCAATCACAAAAAGAGTGTCAACCGGCAGAACTGGCAACATACTTTAGTAGCACTTTCATGGGGTGATTTGATGATGGATGGTTGTGTGATCTAAACTGTAATTTATGCACTGTGGCAACTGAAGTGGAGGTTGGCAGCACAGACAGTAGATGACAAGGGTGAAAAAATAAAACAGGCTTTCACCTTTAGTCACAATATCTCCATCCTTCCAAAAAAACACGCTGTGGATATTGCAGCCTGCATTTACCAGGGCTGAACTTAACCATCACTGAGTCATTCACAGGTGCCAACGAAAAGTATTTTGCTGATGTACTAAATGATCTTTGACACTTACTTCCTTTCCCTGATTGATTTCACCTGAATTGGCCCAACTGCATTTCAAGGGTAGGAATCTAAACCTGAAATTCAAAAATTTAATTAAATGTTATTATTCTCTCCTTTCCCGTGTTTTGACTTCTCGACTAACACTGTGTGTGACTGACTACCTGCCCACCACTTGAGGCCATCTCTTGAGGACATATTAAAGATCACAACAACACAGACAGCAGCAGCTCTTTTGTTCTGCAAGGCTCTTACTGTGAGAGGAATGGCTCTGACACAGCCTTATGCCAACCTGTTTTATTTGACACAGGAAGAAATGTATAAGCCAGATCTGTCAGAGTTGAAGAGACAGAGAGCCACCAGTAATTCTCACCATTAGTGATCCCTTGTAGAATTGCCAAAATTCTCCAGTAAAGCTGCTTTTTGGGAAGAAAATTGATTTTATCACAGAAATCAATATTTTTGTTAAAGGCATATCTGGAGGTTGTTTGCCCCTGGTTATTTGAAGTTTTCACTGAAACACTGTGTACCTCAATTTCCAAGGGTTTTTGTTGCTTTTTTTTTTTTAATCTTAGGCACAATATAAATCAGAACCAAAGAAGTTTTGATACAGAAATGCTGCTGTGATACCTGATTCCTGGTCAGACACGCTTCATGACCTTATTGACCTGCATGGACTGACTTCCCTAACAAGATCAGGTTTTCCATGATGCACTGCAGTCAGAGCCGTCCCCAGGCAGTTCTGCCACAGCTCAAGACAAAGAGAAGCTATGGTGCATCATGTGGCCTGCTCAGAAAGTCAAGACCTCAAAATAGATGAAGGACTGAGTTATAAACATAGCACAGGACACTGGAATCTTTCTGAGGTTTGAAATTGCATCATTCAGCTTTCTGCTGAAAAATTTTCTTCAGCAAAAGCCTCTCCATTTTTTAAGCAGCCCTAAGCCTTCATTTTTGATGCTGATTTCCTGTGTTTTCTCCTCTGTGGTCCTCACTCATAAGCTGGAAAACCTGAGCAGGTATTTGGGAGGATGGAGAAATCGTGACAGCGGATGGAGGATTTGTCTTTTGTTTTCTGCAGGCAAGAACAAAAGGCACAGCATTTTCTGCTTTGCACTATATGTTTCAGCTGACTATATGATAGGTGTGCTAATGTTTAGGGTTTTCATCATTTTAGTGCTGCGGTTTTAATTTCCAGGCAAGGGTGCCCAGGCCATCAGACTGAAGCTTTTTCGTGTCGTATTTAAATCCATAATAAATAACATTTAAACATGAATGTTGCTGCTGAATTGAGCCATAACTTAGAAAAGCTGTTTCTTAAATCAGTCTTTTGCAATTCACAAGTGTACAAGAAACACTTTGCTCTCACCACCACTCCTGTAAATTCTGATAAATCATTTAATGAACACACAAAATGTGTGATAAGAAAATAAAGAGTAAAATTTAGCAAAATTAGTCAGGAGCTATCTGACAATGTAGCAGTGATAGAGGGATTTTAACATATTTTAAAACATTTTTTTAACATTTTGAAAAGCATTTTAAAAAATATTTTTAGTGCTGTAATAACACGCAGTTTTCCTTATATACAAAAATTTAATTTTATTAAAATTGGATATGCACATATATAAACTACCTTTTATCTGAAGATGGGAGATAGTAGGCATGTTCTATCATCTGTTTACAGACAGCTAATCAGCAGCAGCATCCAAGGGGAAGGTGGATGATTATTAAGTACCTGTAAGACTTCAAGACAATGAGCAAAGGCCTTCGCTGTCCTCACTGACTTTGGGTAACCAAGTGTCAGCCCAAAAGTGATGCTGCATGAACCTGCCAGACCAGAGACATTCACAATGCCCAGATAGAAGATGCTGTTCTTTTTGTTTGGTGTATTTAATATGCAAAATTCCTTCAAACCATCATTCTGAATTTTCATCTATGACATACGTTCAGCAAATAGAAAAAATTAAAAAGTAATGAGGAGAGTTCCCAACTGCTTTGAGAAGATTCCACATATGTGCTAATTAGCGATTCTGTCTGAAAATATTCCCTGAAAGCTGTATGGGTAGTGCAGCCTGGGATAAATAATGCAAATGCCCCATGGCACTGTCACAAACACCACAATCAGTGCTGTTCGCGATTTCAGTGAGACTCTCCAAGTTCTGCACCTGAGACTAAAATATTAATGAAGTAAAACTGTAGTAAACAAACCTCCAGTCCCATTCCCCCACCCACAGTCGACACACACACTCACACACCCTTCACCCACTGGCTTTCTGGCACAGGATAAAAAGTATTTTAGGAAGATGAGTGTTGACTGGTGTGTCTCCTTTGTACATAAGTCTGCTTCTTCCCCCAGTTGCTACACCAAGCATCTCTTCATCACTGGACTAGCACCTACATATACCTTTGATGCCAGAAATGGAAGGAGCAATGCTGCACATTGATAAAAACAGCAGCAGGTTCTCCACAGCCTGGACTCACCCACCAGAGTGGATGAAGGGAAAACCTGGCAAACCAGGGGTTTGCCCCCATTTCCCATTCCCTCACAATACAGTTGCATTGCTTTGCTGTACAACCAGGGCTAGCAGAAGGTTCCTACTGCAGGCAGCAGGCAAAACCCAGACACACCAACTGTAAGATCTGCTCTGCCTTGAGACCTGAACTGGGGAGTAATGGGATGCTCCAGGAGGTCCCAGGCCCAGCTCTGAGTGTCCATAATGCCATGCCACAGGTTAAGGCTGCCCACAAAGGCCATCTTGCAACAGGAAAGGACATGCCAAAGTACAGCTCCCTGGTCACACAAAGGGCAGTACAAATACAAAGATACATCTGTCATGCTCTCCCCTTGGATAAGCAAATCTTCAGGTCTGAGTTATCCTTTAAAATGCACTCATTTACTACAAAACCCAAACCCATCCTGGAAAATGGTACTGGTCCCTAGAAAGTAATTCTACTGACTTTCAGTGCAAATCAAAAAAAGGTACCTAAGCAGTATTATCTAGCTATCTAGCTGCATAGTGGGCTGCCACTGACTTCTGAAGGAGGTTAAGTCTTTAATCTACTTAGATGCTTTGGAAAATATCTCTCAGTTAAGCACCTAAGCCACTTCTGAAACAGGAGCTAAGGTTTCAAAGTTGCAGAGAGGTTTTAAGAACTTCATGTGGCACTATTCTGGCCACACAGGTGCATCTCTAGAGTTAAATTTTGCTTTCCTACAAATTCAATTTCTGTGTTAACTGCATTGCAGCTATTTCAGGTGCACAGCTAGAGTGAAATGCAGAGCAGATTTCAACCCCTACTGACTGTTCACAAACTGTGGTCCAAGTTACAAATATCCATTAACCCCTCCACTCATATTTTACTACATGGTTTCATACTGCAAGTCATTCCTTCTGAGATTAGAGTGGCTGCACATTCCTGAAGACTTTTTATGAAATTACAGGCCTGCTGTTTTAGTTCCATGTTACAATACCTTCCCACACAATTCAGCATCAGAAACTAGTCTATAAATGTCAGTCCATGAACAGCACCTAGTAAAGCCAGTGGGAAAAAAAATAACTCTTCTTAGTTTGATAAATGCAGAATCAATAGCACCATTCAGTGAATCTCTAGGTATACAGAAATCTAGTTAGAAGTTGAAGATTTGAGACAGAGCTCTCATCTATCCCGGACTACACTCAGGGTCAGTCTTCAGACCCTGTTTTGCCATGAAGTCTGTAACCTTTGGTCTGTGGAGAAGTTGTGTGTGTTTGCCCACGTATGCCCAAAGTCCTTCCCCACTGCCTGTCCTCAAGAAGCGGCTATCCATCGGGAGCTTGAGGATCCTGGGACACGCAACAGATTAAAAACAACACCGTATTTACCTGATGATGCTAATTTACTCCATAAATCAGGAAGAATCATCCAAAGATATGCTCGTCTACCCCAGGAGCATTAGTGCCCAAATCATTGCTTATCTTCCAGGAACTATTTTAGAAACACTTGAAATTCCCCTCAAAACCTAAAGTGTGGCCTACACTACCACACCACTATGAGAAATGAAATTTTACAGTGGCTTGAGATGTGCTAATGAAGCCTGTGTTCAGCAGAGTGTTCTCACCTGGCATCAGCCTTCCTGCCACTGCCTCAGTGCCTACTTTTCCCTCTCCCTCAAGCACCTCCTGGATGCCTCCCAGCCCAAACCATGACTGCAAAATATCCCTGTTGTATAGCTGGCTTCTTAACCTCATTTAAATTCTTCCTTCAAGCTACCTCCACCACGATGCCCTCAAATTGCCACCATCTTTTAATGAGAATGATGCTATGCATACCCATTTTATCGTTATTGTATTCTCTCAGCCCAGCTGCCTTCCACCCGGTAGCTCCTGCCTGTTATGCAGATTGTGAGCTCTCTGGGGTGCCAACTGCTCTCTTCCTTGCATGTCTTCACAGTGTGTACCATGGAGGAGCCCTGATCCTGGATTGGGGTCCCATAACGCAAACAACTAGATAAAAGAATAATTTGTTAGCCTGGATTGCAAATCTTCTTTCGCAAGAAAAAATAAAGCAATTTCCCCAGGCTGTCAGAGGCACTTTCATGTGTCAGTATCGTAGCTCTCTTCTGGCAATGACAATGGTGCATCCAATTTCCCAGCACAAGGGGGAATGTTTGCTGAGCTGATGTGAGCTCTGCATGTTGCTGCTCTACATCTAGCTGTGCCACAGAGAACCAAACGGCGTGTAGGGATGGGACCTGCTGTTGGGAAGGCAGCTTTCCATGGGATGTTATTTTTAGTGTGGGGTGAACTCAGGGAGCGGCCTTTGATGGGATTTTTCCTGTGTATGATCCTCTCAAGGAATGTGATATTTGGCTTGTGTTTTGATTTTGTACCTCATAATGTTGAAGGGAGAGGCTGTGCAAAGTTTGTTTGCCCATATTTATTATTAATTACAAATCTGCACTCTGGGTTACATATACTGAAGTGAAATCACCAGGTTTGCATCTACATTCAAAATTCATACAAAGAATATTGTATTATCAATAGGTATGTGATCTGTCTTCTACTTGTCTAGAGCAGCCTCAAAAATATTCCAACTTCTTGTTGTATCTTGTACCTTTTTTTCAGCTCACTTCTTGGGTAATTGAATCCAACTATTAGCAGCCAGGTACTAAAGTTTTTGTCCCATAAGGATTTCATTTCTTGGTACCAAAAAGGTCAGCTCAGCCAGGAAGAAGCAGTGATCTATACTGTCAGCACCTCACATCAGCGGTTTCAAATACTCCAAGGTCTGACCATAAATACGTTTTCGAACAGGACATAGCCAATGGCATCTCCTACTTCTCCAAAAAAATATAACTGTTTCCACTCACCAAACATTGCACGAAGATGTACTTATCTACTGCCAGGCACATCTACATAATGTTTCACAAATAATTCATATTTCACTTAAGGTTTCACTTGACATGCTCTCTACTTAGCTTCATCGTTTTTAATTGAAAATACAAATCTCAAGCATCCACAGCTTCAATGTAAAACCCTGTTTTTCTCACCCATATAATGCTTTCTAGAGTGTGTTTTACCACTTCTGACCGAGTATCCAAACCTATAAATAACAGTTGCTATTTTGCCTTCTACATTAAGGTACTTCAAACAAACAAAAAAAAAAGGACTGACTTTTTCTAAGTGTTTAAAAACCTGGTGTTATCCTGAACCCATTCCAGCAATCTAGCTAAATTTCTCAGTAAAACCACAGTTAAACAAGTAATTAATGTAGTTTTGCAAAACAAAAAGTACTGCATTGTCTACAGGGGAAAGAAAAGTTTGGGCAGCTCTGAAAACTGAAAGGAAAATGGAAGTGGTTTAGACTCATCATCTCAAGTATTCTTTCACTGATACCCCTGAGACTCTCTGCAGCTGACATCTGCCAGGCAGGTAATTCCACCTGCCTTAATATTTTGTCCCAACTTAACATGTAAAAACCTTTCCAGTCAAGTATGGGACAGCTGTTCCATCAAATTAAAATCTTTAGGCTGTTTTCCATCTATTAACTAAGACGTGGTCATTAAATTGCTTATTTTAAAAATAAATTTATTACAGATATTCAAGCCTTTGTCACTGTATAATCCATCAACTCTGCCTATAATATTTAATTAGTCTCTAATTCAAGTGATGACATAAATAATGCCATCCATTGATGTCTGTATATGTCCTCTTTTTTTATATATAGAGGCCCACAGTTTGCATTACAGTTTTCTAAGTACACAAGACCCTTCCTTGAGCAAAATTTCATTTCATTATTCACACAATGCTTTAACTCTGTGCTTCAGTTTCAAGTGCTAGTGCTCCACTCCATCGGTTCTTCCATAGTTACTGGTGCCTTAATGATCACTGGACCTTTTAAACTGATTGTACCATAAGGAAATTAGACTGCATTTTTCTTGTTTCAAGTTAAATTTTCAATTTTTGAATTTTCAGTTTAACTGGAAAGAATGGCAAATGGATCAGTCATTAATTTGAAACCTGCCCAATGTCTAAGACAAGTCTGCACACCATGCTCAAAGCAGGCTGCACAACCTGTTGCAAAGTGATGTGCAGCTGCCTGAAAAATGGTGCAGATCATTTTGCTCCGGCTTCACCCCACTTCACACAATGGCATACTGCAGGTCCCAGAGTCTTCAGTCCCTTTCAGTTTGAGTGAATCCTGACTGAGGGCTCATCAGAGTAATTTTGTATGCCAAACATTGCAGAGGCACTGCAGACCTCTCTCCACCATTTTGCCCAGAACTCTCACCAGTTTAAGTTTGATTGAAAATTAGGCTAAAATTCAAAGAGAACAATCCATGCTGGACATGCTGCAGAATGCAGAAATGTGACCTTGAAGATGGTGGTGTCAAAAGAGGGCGTAGTGTGAAACGAAATGGGCCAGGTGCCACCTTGTCTCCCCATATCATCTGCTTGTCACCTTGACAGTGATGTGGTCATGAGTGACCCCTTGAACAAGCCTTGTATCCTTACTGCATGAGTGGGAAGCTGGGAACAGACCTGATTATTGCCTAGAGGGGTGTCAGGGCCGCTCTCGGTGCTCTTGTCTCCATGATCAGTGAGAAGACACTCTGTAAAGGCCGTCCCCTTCCTCCTCTGCTGCTTCAGCTGCAATGTCCCTTTACTTGGGACAATTCTGTTTGACAGACCTCAACCCCTTGCTCAGCCCTCCCACTCACCGCCGGCTGCAGCAAAGGAATGAACAAATGAATGTCAGGGAGCACCGCAGGAACAGCAAACTCCCTGGGGGAGTGCCCAGAGTTTGTGGGGAGCCCTTGTCTGGGTAGAAAAAAAGCCGAAGGAGAGACCATTTCTCAGGGCTGCAATTACTCACAGGAGGTGCTGAAATGAGACGATGAATGTTAATGTTGGACTAGCTGGGAAATGGCAACCTCTCGCTGTAAATGTGGGTCTATTAGAGAGGGAAGTCACCCTTTGGGGACTGCAGCAGGGAGGGCGGGGAAGAAAGGGAGCTGAACTTTCAAAGATGGAGGTTGAGCTGTGGCCTGTATTTTCTTCTCTACCCACACTGCAATGCTTATTTGCTGCTGGGGCTTATTAATTTTTCACTTATGCCACGCTAAAAATAGTTAATTATTGAAAATGCATATCCGTCTGATGGTGAAAGGCTGTCTCTTCCAAACAGGTGACTGGTTCAGATAACCCCAGAAGGCACTTCTGGGTCTTCTAGGCCCTTGATCAAAATTTCTTTTTTAATTTGAAAAGAAGAGAGGTGATTAAAACTGAAAATGATGGTAAGTTTAATGAAAGCTTCCTCCCTCCTTCCCGAAGAGCTGGTGTAATGGGCTGAGATTTCTTTTTTTTCTTTTTTTCTTCCTTTTTTTTTCCTTCCTTTCTTTCTTTCCTTATTTCTTTATGTCTATCCCTTTTTTTTCCTCCAAAAGAATATTTTCAATGTTTCATGTATGCATCATGCTGGTCCTTTGGTTTTTTTTTTAAAATATCAGATGTAGAGATTTTGCTGTAACAATAGAGTGAATGTGTGTGGATAACATTACTCACAGTGCTGGTGAGAGTTCAAAGGCTGGAATGTCCAGACTAAATACACAGCAGAAAGATCAGTTCTTTAACATTTCAATTAGACAGAAACATGAAACAACAGGCTAGTGACTTCAGCTTCTCAAAATTAAACAGTTTGACACTGCACAGAGCACACATCAAAATTCATTATGCCTTCACAGCTTAAATCTCCTCCTGCCGAAATAGTGGCGGGAGTCATTCCTCAAACACTGGAGTTGCTTTATAAATGTAGTGGGTCCTATACTTACCTGGAGGAGGGAATTATCCTTTGCATGGCAAAATCTAGATCAAGAACCTCTTTGGAAGAAGCAGCTCCCTAAGGATCCCACTGTGCTGGGGAAGGACTGGAGACTTGTCTGTCCTCGGCAAGCTGTGGGATCTGTAGAAGGGAAGCTCAGCCTACACAGGGACAATGTCTTTACCCCTGCTCTGTAATACTGTCAATTCTGTGGCACTTACTGGCTCTGCTACAGGATGAGAATGGCCACATCAGGGCAGTGGATGCCCTGGTGCAGAGACCAGTGTGTGCTCACACTGCCCAGCCTGCTCCTGTCCCCTTTCCCACCCTGGTTCTCACCTGGACCTATGGGACCACGAAGCAAGGCAGGACTTCCATGAGGCTGGCCACACAGACTTTCTTTGAGGAAGCATCAATACCCTAATTAGAAAAAAGGTTAAATTATTCGTCTAAGGAATCACGGGGAAATCTACAATCTCCAAGTCCACAATACAAGTGGCTTTGTTAGTAATTAAACGTCCGCTGCGTGTGTTTCATGAGTAATTCCCAATAAAGCTTCTGCACAGTGTCAGCTCCATGTCACATACTCCTCTGACATGTTTGCAGTGGCAACTGAAACATTATAGTTCCCTGAGAAAATATTTCTGTTATAAAGTATACACACAAACATACATGGTCTGAGAATTGCTTTCATGTTGGAAATAAGATCATGGAGTTTGCAAGAAGAACACTCATGGAAAGAGAATATATCTTCGCTTTTAAAGAAAGGTGTCTAGAGATGACTCGATTACGTCAGGAGAATTAGTTCTCAATTACTATAATTGCTATTTTATGAGCCCTACTCATGGACCTGCAGTCTTTGTCCTTAAGAGTTGCCAAACTCAGCATAAACTGGGAGATGATGGATAACTGCAAAGAGAAGGGAACTAAAAAGTGGGGGGAGGGACAATGTTGGCCATCTTGGTAAGTCAGAGTTTTAGCTCTCTGAAGTCTTAAGGGTATTCTGCAGACATCAAAAAAAGATCTTTTGAGGATGGACATGAAGAAGAGCAAAGAGAAGACACTGAGATGTGTAAAAGAAGTTCCTTCCCTACTGCAAGGGAAAACATGAGAAAAAAAAAAAGATAATTGCTTCCAAAACTAAATGTTTTAACACCCAGACAGTGGAAGCTGACAAATGCCATTTACTTTCGTTATGCAAATTCATGAGTCAATCCCGTTCCTCAAAGATGTATTGGTCATTCATCATCTAGAGAAACCACATCCAGCTGCAGAGACACTTCACACATTACTTTAGCCACTCACTAGTTTTCAGGGTCTATGCCCGGTAACATCAGCTTTGTGTCACTATTTTGGCTCCTAAACAAGTTGAACAAACTATGCAATGACAAATAGTGACAAATGAATGTCAAAAAACTCGTTTTCTCACATGACTATGAGTATTTAGCTTTGCCAAGTCCTCATTTTCTCTTTTCGGTATCGTCCCAGGAATACTAAAACAAATGTAAGGATGTGGTTGCAGAGCTCCACAAGTGTTTAAATCAAGCTTTTAGGCAAATGATATCATTTGAAACTTCCCAGTTTTCTCCAGACCTGAGAAATGGGCAACCACACAGCTTCTTGCAACAGCTCACAGAAGACTTGGCCAATTGTGCCTGATATGGGTCTTGTTTCTAGAGGATATTGGACTGACAAGCCTCAGTGTCCGCCACATGTACTATAAACCTGTTTCTCCACATGAGCCTTTTCCCAAAGAACACCACTACCTCATACACCAAGAAAACATAAAGAGGACTCTAAGACAAGATTACAAAGGAAAATATTTTTGTTGATGATTCCCAAATGATAGCCCAAGCACTCTCTATCCCAGTGTATTACCTCTTTACCGATTGTGTGACACTCCAGCCTGATGGAGAGAATAAACCAGCAGGGGATCAAAGGCCTAATTTCCCCATGCTGACACCAAGATGATGACAATTATTCATAGCATCATATCAGCACCCTGCTTCTGTTTCTTCTTCAGGAGAAACCAGAGATAATCACCCCAGGTTAACTATTCTACCAGGTACCATTGAGACAAATCGGTTTTCCAGTCACAAAAATCACTTATCACCATGTTTTATCATCGCATTCTCCCTACTCCCCAAATTCTGACTCCTATGCTCTGTCAGACTGTCCCTTACACTTCTCACATCTTTCTGCTCTGAAAGTCACTCATCCTACTAGCATGGTAAAATGAAAAGCCGAGTTCAGCTTGCTATAATGCTCCTACAGAAAGTAACAACTGTTGAAACAAAAATGGAACCAGAGCTAATTCAGCATTTAGAAGTAACCACACTTCAGCTTCACACTCTCACATATTTCACTGTCTCTTGTCATCCATATCAGACAGATACCAAACTATATTTGCCAGAGTACTCTTATGTGGTACATAGCCCATGCTATAGTCAAAGCCATCTGCTCAGACATATTCTCCTCAAGAACTGAGACTGGAGAATGTGAACAGGCAATTAACAGCAGTTCTGTGAGCAAAATTTGCTTTTTAACCTGACCCTTCACAAAAATGCTGAGACAAGGATGGGGATGAGATGTAACCTTGGATTTCCTACAGTAAAAGAAGGGAAGTTTGGATCTCATCAAACCACGCTTATTTCTAACAAGACCCACTCTGATCATCCACGCCAACATGTTGGCTGCTAGTGCTCAGTCTGTAGCACATTGGATTCACTGGGACTATGTGCACAACTGAAAGCTTGAAGCATCCACCTCCCACAATAGTTTTAGTTAGCATAGCAGATCAAGGAGTAGGCACAAAGAAGTTTATGGAAGCCAAGGCACTAAAATCTCCATCTTCTTAGGGAAAAAACTAAGGGACTGTGCAAGGGCAGATAAAGTGAAGTCCTGAAATTTGAATCTAATCTCATCAGATGCCCCATTACAATCTGGTGAGACTCATTATGGTGAGCAAATATGATCAGTCTGGCAGCACTCTCATGCAAGCAGAAATGCTATTTTCACAGGAATCATTAATAGCCCTCATCTGCCACTGGGCTAAACAAGGAGAAAAGAAAATAACAGGGTGAGATGAAAAGAAGATACAAGATAGATGAAGAGGATACAAGCACGAGTCAGAAAATGGCAGATTTTCTACCTTGAACAAAAGCCAGAGAGAAGCTAAACAGAGAGTGTGTCATGAAATTAGTCTAAAGAGAATTTTGATTGACCAAGAAGGAAAATGAAGGGGGAAAGCAAAGAACAATAACCTGAAGGGTACCTAGAAATTCCAAACCAAAAGGCTTGTGTTTTCCTAGACGTCCAGCCTGAGGCAGAACTGAACAGCAAAAAAGGAGAGAAATATAGCATATTACTGAGCAATGCCTTCAGTTAGCCATCTGCTGTCAGCAGTCTAACAAAGAACTGACTTACTCAACTCCATGATGGGTGTGAAATTCACTGGATAAAGTTTTCCATATGTACATGCCCTACTCTCCCCCACATAATGAGCTCATCCAAAATACATCAATGAGGTCCATTCTCCCTCTCCCACTGACAGATTCCCATTAGTTCCACAGCATCCTGCTCCTCACCACACCAGTGCCAGACTGGTAAGCGCCCCGTTTCACTGGGACCACAGCAGGTCAGTGCCTCAGGCTGAGCTAAGTTACAGCAAGTTCTAAAGCTTCCACACCAGTTCTAACATCCAGGTTATAAACTTCTGAAAAATATGAGTTCATAATGAAAATAATAGCACACCAAATCCTATAATACTCACATTTACTGTATAAAGCTTTAGATTATCTCATAAAAATAAATAATACACATCAGCTATCATATAACCACGGGGATTTCTTCTTGTTTTTTAACTCAGATCACTGTTTTGCATACAGAAGAAAGGGATGATTTTTGGTTTATCTTACAGCTTAAAGTTTTTCACTTCTTTTTTTGAACAGACTTTTGCTGCGATGTCTGTAATCCAGCTCTCAGGCTACGTAGTTTCTTCTGATATACTGTGATCAAGTCCAACTGGTAGGTCTAATTTCTTCACATATATCTTTTTAGATAAAGCCTTTGCAGGAGGGAGAAGATAGAAATAGAGTTGCCATGAGCCTTGGATTTGGCTAGTTTATCTTGCACCCTACTCCACTTTGCTGAAGGACATTAATTGTCCTGAGGTCTCCTTGGCCTGCACATTTTTTTCAATTTTTTCCCCTCTATTACCCTCCCACCAGCAGGAATCATAACCGTGTGAGCAGCAACTGCCAAAAGGCAGCAATTCATAATCAGCAGAGTGATTACAAAGGAGCCAGCAGCAATGCTGAAGTTTACAGCACTTCCTGTGCACAAAACTACTCGGTAAAAATATTTGCTGCAGAGAGTAAACATGCTTAATGGGCTCCAGTTTAATTTCTTTTTTATAATCCTGTGCTGAAAGTATATAGAGCTTGGGAAAAGTGCATTGCTGACAGTACAGACGATGCAAGAGCCCTGCTAAGCTGCACAGCATGTGCAGTGTGAGCACCTAAAAGTGCCCCATCTGTGTGCCCAGGTCATGTTGTGCATTGGCCAAGGCTGAGCCAGCAGGGCTGCCAGCCTGACCCCTGGGAATGCCCTGTCACATTGGTTACCCATGATAAAACAGCATATTGCCATTATCAAAAAAGAAACATGAGTGATATGAGGCCGCTGAAAAGCTTTAGTGATTTTCCAACCCTTTTTTAAACAGACTGCATTTCCAGATCCCAGGCACAGAGGATGTTCACCGTCTGGAGCTTCACATATGCAAAACTCAATGTGTTTTTCTCTCATCTTCCCTGGTTTTCCTCAGAGCTCTAAGAGCCAGGGAAAATTCACAGAATCACAAAATTACAGAATCATTTACTTTGGAAAAGACCTCTGAGATCATCGAGTCCAACTTTTGACTGACCCCGACCTTGTCAGCTACACAATAGCACCAAGTGCCATGTCCAGTCTTTTCTTGAACATCTCCAGTGTTGGTGACTCCACCACCTCCCTGGGCAGTCTGTTCCAATGTTTAACAATCCCTTCCCAACTAGGCTGGCTCCAGTGCAGACCAGCTATCGGGAGGAGTAACAGGTTACAGAAGGCTTAAAACATTTGATCTGACACGATTTAATGGGGGGAAGTCAGCTCATCCTCCAGATCCTTTGTTCAATCCAGTCTTTACTTTGAATACTTCGGGAACACTGGGACTGGCAAGTGGCTATCTTCTACACAGCAGTGGAGAACCATGGAGAAGACAAATCCTTCTCCACCACTGGTTTTACTAAGTGCACCCTTCCCCACTCTTTAACTAGATGCAAATATGGGATGGACAAAATGAGACTCAGGGAAAAAAAAGCAACGAACCAACCAAAAAAAAACTAACAAAAACCCCCAAGCCCCATTCATTTAAAAGAGAGTGGGAAAAAAGATATATAAAAGAACAAAAAAATGTGTCACAGTCTCTGTAAAACAGATACACTTTCACTTTACACATCTGAAAAAGTATATTCTTGTCAAACAGATAGGCTGCAAGGGATTCCCTGTCTTTTTAGCTCCTAAAGCGAAAAGATTGAAAATCCTATATTTTTAAAAAGAGGCCTTTTTCACAGTGTAGGTCTGCTTTTCCAGGTTATCAAGAAATGTATGCTTTTATTCTCATGTGATAATAATCAAGAATCTGTTTAAATACTGCCTAAGACTGTGAGTTGAATTCGTTTTGGCCTCATTAATTGTTTGGGGCTGTCTTGCCATTCTAGCCAGAGGATGGTGAAGAGAAATCCTGAGATAGTGGAGCAGTCTGGATCTGAGTTTTGCTAAAGAAATGTGGAGGGATTGGGTGATTCTTTCCTCAGGTCTTGAAAATACAGAAGCCTTCAATATTGTCTTTTGCATTTAGTGGTTAGGAAAAAATGGCCTTGTCCTTGGAAGGTGGCAGAGATAATGCACATTCTGCCTCAGTTTCTCTGGAAGCAGAGGAAAGAGACAAGAAAGCCGTCTGTGTGAAAAGGATAATGTGGAGTCTCAAAGATCTACAAAGATCTACAAAGATCTCAAAGATCTACAAAAGATTGTTGATACAATCTTGGATTTTTTTGTTGCCCATAGTCCCCATTGCTGGGGGCAAAATACTACTTTTGAAAAGTTGACCTGTGTTCTAGGGGCCACTGGTAGGTCCCACAGTGGCTGTCATTCCCAGGGAGACAGTCCTGGGGAGAAGCCACATGCTGAATTTCCAACCCTAAGTGTCCCATAAACTTTAGTTGCAACCTCAATCAGTCAGTCTATGATGGCTCCTGTTGCACCACCTGTTGCTGGACATTTCACTTCAGCAGTGGACTTTGGGTACAACAGATGATAACTTCACTTCTATAACTCTGAAGGAAAATAAAACCGTAGGAGAAAGACTTGGATAAAATGATCGAAGAAAAGCATCCACCAGGAGAGGATTCACTCAAGAAAAGGACCTTCTGCAGCAATGGAAAGGCCATTAGAAGCACTTCAGATCTCACATCAGGGTACCTAAAAAGAATTGAATGTGATAGGCATTGCACAGGTATGGGTATTGCAAGAACCTCAAGTTTCTAATTTTTAATGTTTTCAGAAGATTTCTGCAATGTGAGTGTGGACATGTTGGTGAATTGCTTAAAATTTTCATTTTGACTCCAACTTTCCTACAGTTGAGATGAATACAGATGTGGAAGGCATCTGCAGGATCAGATCACTATCGTTTGTATAAATCTTTTTATCAGTTTTGCACTGCTTTAGTTATGTGCTTACAAATTGTTTCTACCTAATGAAAAAAGCATGAGGACTGATCTTTTCTGTTGTTGAATACCGTATGCTATCTTCAAAACATGAGCCCAGAAACAGCCTGACCCAGGGATATTTCAAATGAGTCAGCTATAGAATGAGTTTCATTACTGACATCAGTGCAAAAAGCACCTGATAGCCCATGAGATGTTGACAATAACTCATCATACCATTAGTGATGTCCTGGGTTGCTTCTTTGAATGGCTCACAGCTTCCACCAGCTGCCTAAAGGACAAATGGACTGTGTTTTCATTTCTCTTGTTAGAGAGAGTTCTGCAGAGAGGTGACAGGAATGAGGCAAACGATAAAGGGAAAAAACAGAAGAAAAACCCAAAAAACAAGAATATAAAAATTGCTTTCTTAGAAATTTCTAAGCCACACTGCAGAAGAATACAATCTGTTTGAGATCTTCTCAGACTGTATTGTCCAACCTGGACCCCTTGCAGAGATCCAAACCTGCAATGTGGTAAAGATAAGTATGGTGCAGACAGACCCAGCAACACCAGAAGAATATGACTCAGCGTGTCTTCATCATCTCTCCTGGTAAGTTTTTAACCAACTAAAGTTTGTGACTTACTTTAATAAAGATCTGGAAAAGGAAGAGCAGCATCACAGGAGATAAGTATATTTATTTCCAAGACATCACCTGAGAATAATTTAAAGACCTAAATTAAGAGATTCCAGAACATGGTAAATTATGATTCACATCCTTTAGCAGTCACAGTTCGGGGTGTGTATTGGTTTGGCACGGCCTGGTTTTGAGTAGCAGGGGGGCTGCAGAGATGGCTCCTGTGAGGAAGGTGCTGGAAGCTTCCCACCATGTCCAGCAGAGCCAGTGGCTGATGGATCTGAAGATGGACATGCTGCTGGCCAGAGCTGGGCCAATGAGAGAGGCTGGTAACGCCTCTGTGATGACATATTTAAGAAGAAAATCAAAACAAAGTCATGGATTTTTTTGCTTCTAGCCAGGGAAGAGGAGGAGGTGAGAATATGTGAGGGAAACAACATGGAGACACCGAGGTCAGTGGAGAAGGAGGGGGAGGAGGTGCTCCAGGCACCAGAGCCGACATTCCTCTGCAGACCATGGTAGAGACCATGGTGAAGAGACCATGGTGAAGCAGCTGTGCCCCTGCAGCCCACGGGCCCACGGGGAAAGCAGAGATCCACCCGCTGCCCGTGGGGGAGGTGCCCGTGCCGGAGCGGGTGGATGCCTGGAGGAGGCTGTGATCCAGTGGGAGACCCGGTGGAGAGAGAGGGCCCTGCTCCCAGGCTGGAGCAGCCTGTCCTTGGAGGNTGAGAGTGGAGCCACGGCGGGACGTTCACGGAGAACTGTCTCCCGTGGGAGGGACCCCACGGCCTCAGAGTGAAGGACTCTTCTCCCGGAGCAGTGGAAGAAAATCTTGGTGATGGACTGACCAAACCCCCTGCCCTGCCTCCCTGCATTGTCGGTGGGAAGGAGGGAGGGCCTGGGGGGGGGAAGGTGTTTTAAGGGCTTATTTTACTTCTCATTACCCTCCTCTGATTCTGTTAGTAATAAATTTCACTTAGCAATCAAGATTGAGCCTGTTTTGCCCTTGAAATATTTCTCCTGCTCTCCTTATCTCACCCATGAAGCCTCTGTTAACCCTTTTTCCTCTGTTCCTTCCTTTTGCCCAGCTGTGGCAGGGGAGGGTGAGTGAGTGACTCTTGTGGGTGCCTGGCTTTGGGCCAGTGTCAAACCACAACAGGGTGATAAGAAGTTGATTAAGGAATGTCCACTTTTAAGACATCATTTCTTCAATTCACAACTGTAGTTATTGGTGAAACAAATAAAGTTGGGAGCTGCTGTTTTGGAGCAGGAAGATGAGAAAAAGTGCTCCATTTGAAAATTTCTTTATTCCTTGGCCTAATGCCTAAAACAGCAGTCATGACATGCTGCACAATTTTTTTACTGAGGTAAAGGATAGTAGAAGTGTCTTATCCTGCAGCATTCCAGTTCTGGCTACATACAGATCTTTCCATACTCTTCTGCTGCCAGAGAGCAATGGGACAGAGGGAACTAGGAACAGGATAAAGGTAGTCATGACAATAAAATATCAGCATTTTTTAAAGGTAAGTGTCTGCACTTAGGAGGAAAAAAAGTCTTGAGTTTCGAAGGTGCTATTGTAGGCTTTTTAAACTGCATGCAGTAATACAGAGAAACTATCATGCTGAAGATGTTCTGCAAATTTCTTGGGTAAGATTTTAGGCAGGGGTTGACAGATACTATTATACGTATGTATGTTTGTGTTCTACACAAAAATTCCCATGCTGTGGTATTGTGTTACAAGAGCTTGTGAGAATGTGGTGGAATGGTGAACACTCATCCATCACCTCCCAATGGACTACTCAGAAGTCCATTTATTTATGACAAGGTAAAATCATTTTGCTGTTTTCTAGCTAGTGGCAGAGAAAAAAAAAATGGAACTACTCAGTACACTTACATTTCTAGATGTTTATTTTTAAAAATGACACATTAAATGTCTGGGGGAGAAACTTTTTAAAAAGTTACTTATCGTTCCCTCAGATTTGGATGTCTGTCTTCTCAAAAGCAAACTCTCTAGTTTTTGGAAGGGATCCAAATCAGACCTCTTTCAATGTGTAGGACAAAACTCCGACAATTGAGGACAGTTTCATTCTGTTGCCTCTTCAGCTAATCATTTTTGGAAATGGAAAAATCAAACCAATTTACACTATTATTAAGTTTAAGTAGGAACACATAAAATCAGAGAAGACTGTACCAATGATATGAAGTTTGTATCCACTCAGAAAAAAAAAGCTAAACTCTACCATGATAATTATGAACAAAGATTTTCCATCATCAGGATATCTATTTCCACACTCAATATTTGCCTTTTGGCTCAGGTAATTTTCTTTTAATTTCCTGAAAGCAAAAATCTTTCCAAACTTCTTATTTGTTCTGGCAATTAACTTCAGCCTCTTTATTTTCTTCAAATTTATATACCTAAGGTAAAAAGACCTTGAAGAAGCAGATTTTGTTTTCCAGGGTCTTTTGGAGGTTACAGCAGTAAATTACAGATTCTAAACTAATATGCATGTAAGAAAATAACATTACTTGAAAAGTGGCACACTTACAAACATTAGCAGCTAAGGACATAGTAAAAACTAATAGCTAAAAAGGCACAAGATACTGTGATGCTTCCTCAAGGCTGATTGTCTGATTTCAGAAGCAGCCAATATTGAATGCTCTGGAGAGCAGGGCAATTCATCTATTTCCACAATACTTTGCTAGAAAGCAAATGTTGGCCTGACCCCAGCTGGTGATTAGGTTATACTGAGGAGTTTGAGGATTGATAGCCCTTGTCATTTTAAATTAGCACTAAATGTAGTTGAGGATGTTATTCTTATTTGGGTAAATCTTGCATTCTTTTTGCAAATCATCTGTATTAAGGCATTTGTCTCATAAAATAGATTGAAGTCCACTATTAAACTGTGTGCAGTATAAAAAATAGCTCATGTAATCCATTTTTACAAGTGTTGCCTTTAACTTTCATCAGTAAGAGCTCTTGACAGGTCATTCAAGATTTTCCAAGCCTCTATTAACTCCTATCTCTTTCTTTCTTTCCCTTTCTATACAAAATACCAAGACTTCTGATCTAACACCAGAAAATGACAAAAAGCATTCATCTGGTTTGTGTTTGGAGTTTGTAACACCCCTCACAAAATTTCTCTTTTGTTGGAAGATTTACTGTTATTTTACATTTCTAAGGTAAATTATGACAAATATAATATACACATAAATGTTTCTACAAGAATACATCAATCCACCTGTTCTTCCTTGTGAATATTAAACACTTTGGAACAGCTTCTTCAAAGAGTTTGAAGGAGGGGATTGAGAGCATTTTCCAGCCATCAGCCTTGTTTCATTTACGTTTCAACTTATTCAAATAACTGTAGAGAACCGTATTCCTCTTCATCAGCTTGGTCACACCACCCCAGCATGGGGAAGGCATTAGAAGAGCCTTTGTCCAGTTGTGCTAAGTGCAAAAATTATGACCCTGGGAATGAGATAACTCTTTTCCCAGGGGAGGACAAGTGTCCATTAGAGACTTTGTGGGTGCATTTTCTGTGACTGGAGTGTCCCCAGCTCACCCTCCACTGCGGGTCTGGCATGTCTTTCATAGCAAAATAAAAGAAAGTATATCACTCTACTGTGACTGATTATGCTAGCATTTAGCATTTGCTCTAATACAGTCTTGGAGAAAATGCTTAATTTTGAGCACTACAGTAATTCTATTGACTTCAGCAGAGTTATTGGTATGCTTAGAAGAAACTGTGTATTATAAGTGTTCCATGGAATTTTGACAATAGGCAGGCGCTGAGGCATTAGATGATGTAGATTAAATGTATAAGCCTCTCATCTTCCACCAAGTTCCTTCTTTTGCAGACAGTTTTAAATTTTGTGACTGATGCACAGAAAATGGGAAAATACAATGAGGAAAATGTCATTAGTCTCCTCAGAATTGCTAAATATTTTCAGCTAGCTTTTCTTATTATATTTGCCCCTTTAGAAACATGAAGCCTACTAATTAAGCAAGGACTGGAGACTTGTCAAGATTATGAGAGTACTGCTATGACATAACCATAATTCTTGATGACATTTCACTTTCCCCATCCAGAAAAATCTATCACACTCTCTGAGATGTGACCTTCATCTTGTTAAATGAATACTAGAGCAAAGAGCTCGTTTGACCTCTTACCTGCCCTCCCCTCTTCACCCTCTGTCTGGCCTCAGCCAGTCTGTCAAGCTTGTTTGCTTCATACTAATTAGCTTGATTTCTTTGGCTATTGTTACTTAGCACACTTCCTTTGTTTTTGTCTCTCTTCTGACTTTGCATGTAGCTATTTGGACCACATGGTTTCTCCTTTCTAACTCGCCCATCAGACTGTTCTCTTTTTTTCCTCCTTTTTTTTTTTTTCCCCAATTTTGGTGTGAAACTCCTTATTTAGCCATGTTTGTGTTTTCAAGGAAGTACACTCCTTGCTGGCAGAGGAGTGGGCTATGTGCTTTTCTTTCTCTATTCTTTAGTTCTTGGGGTTTTCTGTTCCCTCAGTCCCACTCCTCAGCCAGTTTGATTTTTACGACCATGTAGCTATTCCTCTGGAGAAACACAAGTCTGACTCCAGCATCTTTTTGTTCTCCTTCTCCTCATTTAGCATTCATTTTTGCTGCAATCTCAGATCTAATGAGATTGTGATCAATGCTTCCCAAGTTGCCCCTTGCCTACATGTCTTCAATCATACCTTGGGTGTATAATCTGCTACGCTCTTCTTTCTGTCAATTGGTGAACATATATAGTTAATGTTAAAAGCATCCTGGAACCACAAAACAAAGCTTTGCTTTCCCCTTCACTTAATAAAGTGGCATCTACCTTGGTAATTGCAGAATTTCCTTTGCATCCTTTCTCATGTGAATGCTGTAATTTATGCGTTTATTTTTTGGTAGAGTCACTTTAGAATCCAGCTCTTTCTATTTTGGAAACTCAATACATTCCAGCTTTCAGCCTACTCAAGGAAAAAAGCAAAACAAGTATGACAAAATACCCTTTCACACACAATTATCTACCAGGCAATCACTATCCCATAACATTATCTCACAAAATAACCAGCTCTCAGACAACATTAGCTTATCCCTGCAATGTTTGTGTGTGTGTGTTTCTTATACAGGATACCCTGGATTTCACAGGTGGTAGGGAGCACCTTGGGATGCCGTGGTTGGTTACCATTGTAATTAACCAGCTTTAATCAGTGCTTGAATAAGGGCCTGGAGTGGGCACAAAAGGACTGCGATGCCAAGTGAAAACATCAAGTCTCTTCTCACCAAGTCTAGAGCTCCTTGAGCTGTGCTGATTTGCAGCAGTGTAGGGCTTCTCTGCTTTGCCTGTGTTTACCTGACTTGTTGACTCTGATGACTGTCTTCCTTCAAAAGAAACTTAGGTGAAAATCACCTTCCCACCTTTGGCTCAGCCAAAGGCTCCTATTTAACCTCCAGAAGAGAAAACTTGGGGTTTCTCTAAACAGTCATAAACAAATGAATTTTGCTCTAAGGACTGACAACAACAAAAACAACAAGGCCAAAAAAACCCCAAAACAAACAAACAAAAAAAAAGAGATGAGCCCCATGTCACAAAATATTTTGAGGTTTTGACTTTTTTAAGCCTTTAAGTCATCTCTGCTCTGTCAAGTGCCTTTTCTTGTACATTATTTGCCTTAGACTGGTAGCTTTCTGACAGCTTATGTATTATATTTGAATGCATTTTCCACAGTGTGCGAGCTATGACAACACAAATCATCCAGACAGATTGCAAGGGAACAGTGCAGTTCATCCTCTTTACACCACAAAGCAGGAGCAGAGGGGCTGTGACCAGTGGGAGGCTGATGGAGCTCCCCTCTAGGCTCTGCCCTGCCCACCCTGAAGCACTGGGGCACTGGGGAAGAGCCAGCGTTTCACTTCCAGGACTTCAGGGGCTTTGGGGTTCCGCACAGGAGATGAAACCAATTTATGATCAGACCTCTGCACATCTGTGCCATTATGGAAAGGTAATAAATATCAGGAAAGGAAAGGATATCACACACTCAATTTGAGAAAAACTGAAAGTCCTATGCCACAGGCCAAATATAGAACTCCATTAACCATTGTGAAGCACTGTTGATGAGGAGAGTAAAAGAACAGCCCAGGAGGAAATTAATAATTCTGTATTAAATGCAGAGCTTGGATGGTGTTTGGTAAATAAAGCCTGAGGTCATGCATTGACTGATGGGGAAAACAAAATATTGAATAACCACCGGTTCAGCAAACACTATCCATCCTGCGCAGGGAAGGAAGCATTTTGCCTATGGATTAAGGAAAATATTTTCACCTGAAAAAAAAAAAAGCATCAGAACGTTATGCACACAAAGGGGCCAAATAAATTTCCACAGTAGCTTCAGTTATTCTGTTCCCTAATTTCTGTCTCTTCACATTTTTCTCTGAATGTAGTCCTTTTATATACTTCCTTATGAAGTTGGTACCTTTTTGTTACAGTTTTAACGAGAAAGTGTAAAAACAAGCAGTTTACGCCAACCCAAATCAGCTTCAACATTATGCAAGTTTACTTCTGTTGCTAAATCTTCTGGTTCCAGCAAGGCTTGTAGGCTAATTATAGTGTATCACAGGAGAAAAAGACTTGGATCTTTCTGCTGAAGGACAGATAAAGGCTGTCTCTAGGCCCCTAATGACTTAGAGGTGGCTGGCCCAAGCATCATTCTTCCCCATTCTCATGCTGGAAGAGCAAGAGCTGATCCAGCAGTGCTTACAGGAGAGTGCAGATAGAGCCTGTCTCCCTCCCTCACGCAGAGACTGTGTCCTCATCCTCCTGCTGAACCTGAGCTTCTGCTGCTGCCTCTGGGCTGCTGGCCAGGGCATGGCCCTTCTGAGCGTTCACCTTCGGTCTTTCCAACAGCAGGAACACAGGAACAAAAAATTTTCAAAATTTGTATCTCATCTAAAGTTCTAGCTGGTATTTTGGAAGGGGTGGAAGGGAGCACAAAGAAAAGCAGAATTTCCTCTGGTTTGAGTCTTACTTGACAACTTTCAAAGGTCTTTTGCACAGGATTAGACAGGTTAGAGCTTCTAAAGATGAAGATGAAAACAAAGATGACAAAGAAAAGGAAGGAGATGTGTGAGGAAGAGAGGGAGGTAGAAGAGTTTATCACAAACAACCTGGAAAGGTACACAAATGATGTTTCGTTACCTTATCCACCATAATTTTCATGCAAATCAACAAGACTGACTGCTTAAACTGGGCTTTAGAGAGCCAAAATTGCACATAATAAATGACTTGTGACCAAAAATTAGCAACACATACCATTAATGGAGAATCCTCTGAGATGAGTGTGGAAACTGATAAAGAGGTGTCAGAGGTGAAGAGAGTTGGTGAAAGGAACTGAGACAGTGCAGGGCTGGAGAGCTGGAAAATGCAGGCAGACACCAAGCCGTGAAAGCAATGACAAGAAACAGAAGTCTGCCCCAGAAGAGCCTCTAAGCTCAGTGGGTAGATCAAAATTTAAAGATTCCAAGGGTTGATTTTAATATTTTACTACATAAGCAAACTACTTGGAATTAATCAGATTATACAACAAACAATGTCACTCAACATAAAGATTGGAAACTAGGATCAATATAAATCTGTGCACCCTCTTTCAGAGAAGTGATCATAGAAGCTAATGAAATGCAGATAAGTGCCTTAGGTTTTCCTCTTTTCATGCACCCTCTTATCCTGTCATTTAAAACTCAAAATCAATCTGAGTTACCTTAAGTGGCAATACTGTGTCTTTAATCCTTGATTCATTTGCTGTGAAATATAGTCAAAATAATAATTTGAAAGGGAAATTCGAAAATGTCAGATAGTAAATGCATATTTTACTTATTTTAATGTTTGTTGATTTGAGGCTTTGAGGGCAACACGGTAAATATTCGGTTTGGCTGGCACAAACTGTGCAGGAATCTAATAGAAAGCAATATTGTTGAAAATGGATATCAATTGAAAACAGAGAGCAGTGTCAACTATTCCCCACTGGGAGCAGACAACAATAAAACCAGTCAAGCATTACACAGTTGAGCCTGCCAAATGTCATTAGAGTGTAGAA
>VXBT01009349.1:684964-706198 GCA_013400235.1 Oriolus oriolus | reverse complement strand
TGCACGGCAAATTACATTGGAGTACAATTTTAATTTTTAAATATCTTTTCGTTTTCATAAGTCTTAATACCGAGATTACAGTATTAGGTGGGATAATTAGGACAATTTATTTTAAGCTCTGCCAAAACAACAATTAAAAACAACACAACAAAACGCAAAACCCCAATCCACGAGGGCAGGATTTTTACACCGCATCGCTGAGGGGAAGGTTGGCGGCTCGAAGCCAGCCCTGGCTGAGAGCGCTGCGGGGGGAGGATGCCGGGCTGTCTCCGCGCCGCGGTGCCCGGCGGACAAAGGGCGGCGGCGGCGGCGCTCCCGCGGCGCGGGCTGCAGCTCCACCTAGTGCGGGGCCCGGGGCCGGAGCGCCCGCCCGGCCTGTCCGCGGCACGGCCACCGCGCCGGCCGCGCCCGCTCGCCTAGCCTTAATCCCCAAAATGGCCCAAGCATCACTACCCGGAGCCGGGGTTCCCCGTGAGGTGCTCCCAGATGAGCTGCAGTACCAAAAATCGTCTCGCTCGGCCACTTACTGTAAAATTACCAGGTTTTACTGCAATTGTCACTCCTTTTGTAGGCAGAGAAAGCATGGAGAGATAATTCCGAATTCTTTGACATTAACTTTCTTCAAGACACCTGGACCTACAGGTCTGAAAAGTCATGGCATTAGGTAGTGTTTCTTACCAGGACTCAAATTTTGTGTCTGTTTCTACCTGCCATACAGATAAGCAGGTCCACCATTCAGAATGCCCTTGTTCTGTTGTGTGTGCCTACACACATTTCTCGTGGACCCAGGTTTTCCCCATTCCCCTCAGTGTCAACCAACCTTCCAAACCAGAAGTTTCTGCTTCACTGACTGTGAGCTGAGTTTGACTAAAGGTCCTCCTCAGACATATTAATTTTTACTTCCATATTTAATGTCTGCTGATAGACACACAGTCTAGAGACTGTTTCTCTGTTTGCTTCAGAGACTGAAGTTCTTCTCACCTAACAGCAAAACATGTTCCCAAGCTCATCCCTGCCCATCTCTGCAGATCCCCACGAGTGTTCCTGCAACTCAGGCAAGCAGGGAAGACCCACCTGTTTAGAGCTCACGCTGATCAGCTACTACTCTTACTAGGGAGCTCCTGACCTGTGACTTTTATAGTGCATTTGAGTCTTTCTGAAATGCCTAGCAGCAGATGTTACATTGCTCAGGGTACAACAGGCCTCAAGTCAAATGCAATCCTCACTCCAAAAGGAACTTCACTGTTTACTCAATTCAAAGACTCTGTTAAGAGAAATCATAATTTGCAGAGCACTACGATATGTTTATTTGCAAAGTCAGTTGCCTACATTGTTGCATAGTAAAAATGAAGGCCAAAATAGCTGGGTAGAGATAAAGCATGTAAAGCACAGATGAAACCTACCTTTACCATCTGGTAATACAGTTGTTAGATCAGAACTATGTCTCTGGAACTAAAAGAGCCTGCATCCTGTTAAAATTCCCACATCCCCATGGCAAATTTTATTTCCTTTTGAATTCAGTTGTAAAAATTGGAAGCAAGGAAATTCACAGGCCGAAACACTGTCTAGATAACATTAAGGGGCATGTTGCTTCCAAAGCCTTGCGTGGGTTTTAGCCACATGTCTCCCACTGATTTTAATGGGATTTGCATGGCTAAAATCCTGTGCAATGCTTTGAAAATGTATCCCTAAGGGTCTGTCATGAATTCATAAAGCCCCAGAATTTCTGAGTTAAAACCAAAATACAGTGTTGGCTGATTTTAAAGGCTTGTTACCACTCTCCTAATTAAAATACAGCTTAGTTTGGTAAAAGGTCTATTCTGCTCTGCATAGAATGTATATGTGTTTATATGTGTATATAATTCTTGTGTGTGTATAATTGATATGGTTGTGTTATTTACACTACAAAAGAATTGTGTTATACGCAACTTCTAATTTTCATAACACTTTCATTATACATTGGGTAGTAAGCCCCAAACAATGAATAAAATTGCTACTGTTCTTTCAATGAGCTCATAAATGTCACTGAAGAAATTGCTGTCATGTTAAGGGTGAGTTGGTTTTGTGGCACATTTACACTACTTATTGACAGAACAGTTTGTTCTCATATAAGATTACAACATTTTCTTTAAAATGTTTTACATGGTATATCATTAAGGATCAAGAAAACTAGGAACACAAATCAATACCTCACAAAATGTTTGGTTTCTGACGAATGCACAAAATTAAGGAAAGTCAATGGGAAGGCTGTTCCTCTTTCATTCTTGTGCCTCACAAGAAGGATCTCAGGTCAACGTTGTCATTATATTAAGTGGTCCATGAACAGCCAGTATGTCAGGTCAGCTACTACAGACTGTAAGCCAGCTTCTTCATGCTTTGCATTACCACGCCCACCAAATTTGCAGATTTACTTATGTTCATTTTCAAAATTCCTAATCTGTTCCTCTTTGCTTTCACCCACTCTCATTAGAGTTGGATAATGTTATATTTGATTTTCATCTCATAGAAAGAACACCCTAGTCCTGTATATCTACCAAGGTAAGCAGGCATTTTAGCACATCCTGACTTGTCATATTAGATATTCAGCAGGTGGATATTGAACATACATTAACAAATCTGATTTTGTGTAAACAAACAAACATCTCGGACACTTGCCAGCAAAATGAGTAGGTGTAAGAATTTCAACCCAGTTTTGCAATTTTGTCTATTTCTTTTATCAAGCTTAAAAAAGTGATGGAATCACAGAATGGGTATGGTTGGAAGGGACGAGAGCGCGTCATCTGGTCCAAACTCCCTGCTCAAGCAGGGTCATCCCAGAGCACGTGGCACAGGGTTGTGTCCAGATGGTTCTTGTATATCTCCAGTGGGGGAGACTCCACGACCTCTCTTGGTGGTTTGGTTATTTTTGCTCATCACCAAAATTACCAAAACCATCTTCGCCCTTGCTACAAGGTCAAATAAGTCTTGGGAGCATTAGTTTTAAAAGCAGATTCCAGAAATAATCAGCTTTCCAGGTTCCGAGTTAAGTAATAGCACAGCAAACTTGCTTGACATCATCAGCTGAACTAGCCCAATATGCAAAAGCAAATCACCTCACAGCAATCTAGTCCTTTTAAAATTTCTTATTTTGTATTTTCCTACCAAGAGGACTCTTAATGTATGGAAGTTACCCTGCAGAATGAACAGTCTCTGGCAGGTGTTCTGAAAATGAGGACTGGTTCCATAGCTCAGTGGTCCACAAACTGTAGCCCATGGCTCTGTAGTGGCCCAAAAGCCTTGGACAGTAAACAGAAAAATATACTAACTTACATTGTGTCCAAACATGCCATGCTGCTGTTTTCAATGTAGTTTTCCTGATTTGCCAGGAGGAAGTTTTCAGCAAAGTGCAATTTGCACATTCGCTCTGGGCCTTGCTTTGAAAAATGCCCTGGTAGGTTCCTGAAAGTGCACATGGCAGCTGAGGGTTAAAGGTGATTCACTGGTCTAGAAAAGCCTTGGGGCCATTGCCTTAGCTAATTCTGGGCAATGTATTTTCTCTGAAATCATCAATCCTTGCATTTTAACTCTGATACTCATTACCATTCTTTTCAAATACCATAAAAATTAAAGACAACAGTGCATGAACCCTGAAAGGCAATATCCCTTGGCCTCACATATGCATAAGATTTCTCCTCCTCTCCTTTTTTCTTTTCCTTTCTTCTTCCCCTCTAATCTCTCTCCTGGTTGATTGCTCTTTGATAAACAATAACATACAAGATGCAAAACTCACACAGGCAATCAAACACACAAGAGTGAAACCATACAAGAGGCAGTGTCTATGCACTGCTGTGAGTTGCCCCCTTCTTCACTTGTTTTATTCTTAATTTAGATCCCTGAGGAATTTTCCTGTTTGCCAGAGACACATTGCACCATTCTGATTGAACATGTTCTAATTCTTCCATGGGGAAAAAGACAGGGTAAAAAAAAACAAAAAACAAAACAAAATCACAACCTCTTTGATTTTAAAAGAAAACTGTAATCTGTATTGTCATCTCTGAGTCTGTCTTTGTCAGCAAGGCTGGAAGGACATGTTCTGATCAAATATTTGGGTGTGTGCTTTCCACTCTGGAGATGAGGACCTAAGCTCCTGACATATCTTGGCTGGTGGCCAAATTTAGGCCCCTAGTAATTGAAAACAATCACCACCTGCTTCAAAGCGGGGGAAAAAGACACTTCCTTCTTGCTGATCACTTAGTTTAGGATGAGCAAAATCTTTTACTGCATTAAAATGAAATGTAATATGTGCAAGGCTGAGAATTCAAATCTTGCACTAAGCACTTCATTACCTGCAGGGTTCTATATTTGGGTCTTTTCCTGTCAAAAACATAGCCATACAATGCTTTTTCAGATCACTGAGTTAGCTACTTTCCTCATAAGACCTGTCGCTTAAGAAATGTAAAGCCTGCCATTTTCAGCCTTGTGATGTGATCTGAACAGGATGTGTGTATATACACATCCATCATTAGATATGTACATTTGCAAAGTAGAAATATCTGTATGGCTATTCTGGAAATTCTTTCAGCTATAATATCCATTCAACTTCTACAACAGTATTTAACAATAAAGACTATCCCAGATCAATCTGTATTCATTTCAGACTCAAGAAGATTTTAAACAGGGTGTCATCCATCTTTAGGAACAATGAATAACTTTTTTCAGACCATCACTTGCAAAGGAAAAAAGTGTCTTTGCAGATGCATGAAATGGGAGGTGAGTGGACATCCTCAGAGGGTAGCACTGCCCCTTCAGTTGCTTTTCCAGCCAACAAGCTTCCCCCAATACAGTTTTACTGTAAATGCAGCACATCTCCCATGATTCCACCAGGATCATCAGATTGTTCCTCATTCTCCAAATGAAACAAGGTTTTGTTTGCCCATATCTTGAGTTTCCTTCAAAGGCCCCAGCTGGCCTCGAGCAACAAACAGATGGGAAGATGGTTCGATGGTTCATTTCAGGCCACCAATAGGTCACAGGAGATGGGCTGAGAAGCACCATGTTGTCCAGGATGAGCTGGGTTCAGGTGCTTGGAAAAATATGAAAGCAAAGCTAGTTTTTTGGGCAAAAGTGAGGAGGAGCATTTACTGCAGCAGCCGCAAGGATGCGGCTGAATCTCAGCAGTGGGACACAGACCCATCCCACAGGGCCATTCCGAGACGCCCAAGGGTGGCCCCAAGGGGCCAGGCTGCAGCACCCTACCTGGGGTAGGAGGGCTCAGTTGCAGGTGGGGCTGTGGGACCAAGCCCTCCAGGGCAGGAGATGCATGCGTGGCTTCTAATTAGAGGTTTCTTTCTAGATTCGTTAAGGCATTGCCTGAGGACTGCCCTCACATGGTCTGCTTTAGTGGAACAGGATAACATCCGCTACAGGAGGTGGAATATCTTCTGTGCTTCTCCAAGCAGTCTGAGATTCAGGCTGCTTTCTATTAAGCCAAGGGACTCCTGCTCAACACCCCCTGCACCTCCCCAGGAAACAGGAGTATGTCTGTCATCCCACCTTAGAGCAACAGCTCTGGCTTGGACACTTTTTATCCAAGACATATTCTAAAAATGCAATATGTCCTCCCGTAACAACTCTTTGGGCAAAAATGGAGTTCTGATGGAAAAAAATAAAGAAAAAATTTTTCTTTTTCTCTTTATCAAGAGAGATGTCCAAAGCTGTAGGATGTGCTTCTTTTACGTACTCAGAGTAATTTACTGGGCAAAAAGAAGAAAAGAAGACCTTGTTTTTTCCCCCCCACAGAATCTAGCAGGCATGCCTCAGAAGTGTCCAAAAGAAATGGTAATAGAAGAGTATATTGTGGCTCCACGTTTTTGAGGGCTTTCATGAATTGTGAGAATGATTGTCCGTGCATGTAGATTCAAAGATGGGCTTTTTTTTCTTAACTACTCCTTGAACAGCACAGTCCATATTTGACAAGTTAGAAGCATTAGAGAATAAATTCACAGAGATGAAAATAGAATTTCCAAAAAAGTTTTCCTTAGACTTCAAAGCAGATAAAAAGAATTCAAGGAAGTTTGATCTTTATTTTATAAGTATGTACAAGAGAAAGAGAGAATGAAGGCAACAGTCAAAGAAAAGCCTAGTTTAATATTTCTCTTGTGGGCATACATAATGAGAAGTGGAATGCCACAATTCCTCAATGTTCATAGGGTAGCAATTCACTGCCATAAAATTATATCTGGCTTCTTAGAAAATTCCTTCACTTCTCTGTGCTTGTCTGAAGTATGACAACTTGCTCTTGAGGCTTACAGATGTTGAGCTGTACTGGATGGATTATTCCCAGAAAAATTAAAACCTAACAGAGATGTAATCTTTTTTTAAATTCCTCACCTGAAATGCAGTATATTTTCTCTAGAAAAACTAAAAGAGAAATTACTTTTTAAAGCAAAATTTTGTAAAGGCTTCTAGTTTATAGAAAATCAGACAAAAAAGAATGGGTGAATAGTATTCCTATTTGAGCAAAAGAGGAGTGCAACATTCTAGCATTTGCAAAGAAACTGATCTAAGTGAATGTTTACAAAATGACAAACAATACACAAAGAGATTAGGCTGCAAAGAAAAAATCAGAATTAAGCAGAATGCTTTTCTCCTGAGGTTTTATTTTAAAAACTGCGTTTTATTCATAGGTCAGTGCCTGGTCAGGGTAATTATACCCATACCAGGAAACTAAATAACACCTGGGCCTTTTTCCAGCTATGGTGTTCCATAGTACAATTAAACTGCCCCTAGCAGAACTTTGGCCCAGGCCAGTAAGAACTCTTTCAAACAGGTTCTGGGCATGGTTTAGGAGTTACTGTGGCCAGGAACCATATCTGGACATATTTTTGGATATAATCACCCTGTGCAGAAGAGAATTTATTAATACAAGTGCAACCTGTTTTGTGCTGGTTTGCTCAAATACCAAAGAACGGTGGTAGTTACATCTCATTTGCATGTATGAACATGACAACTTGACCTGTACCATGTCAAAACAGAAACCTAATAAACAAACCTCAGTGACTACAGGTGCAAGAATGTGTAATGGATTTATATTGCACATATAAGAAAGGTGCATGCTCATGCAGGGGGTCAGTAGCTGTAGCATGAGCTAGGTGGAGGACTGAGCCCAGGAGTACAGTGAAAATATGAATGTTACATAACAACAAGGACCTGCCTTCCTGGGCTTAATTGACTGATTTTTGTTCTCATTTCTATAAGTGCAGGGATACACATCTGATCAGTACCTAAACAACATTTTCCTCAATGTCTTCCTAGCACAGAGTAGGTTTGTCTTTTCAGAGGCTCATGGAAGTACCAAAATTTGACATGAGTTACTTTTGCATTTTTAAAACCTCACGCAAATCTGATTATTGGCAAAAAGACGCAGATAATAAAAATGCATCAGCTGTATCATACCATGGACTGCTGCAAAGGTCACAGGACTAGCACTAGACAAGCCAGCTCTGAACTAGACCACATTGGTGCAGCACGTACTACATGGACACAAGAAACTGGAGTCAACACCAGCTCAGCAATATCCAGCAATTTTGGCCCACCTTAGTGACCAGTAGGTGATCCCGAGAGTGCTGGAGAATGTGCCAGTGCAAACTGGGAGAGCACTGGCACAGGTAACATTTGCTGTATGAGAGCTCAGTTCAGAAACCACCTGAAGTAAATGTTACTAAGATTATTTATCCCATGAGGGTCACCCAACTAACAAAGCATGTGAGGACTGAGACGAAATTTTGATAGTTAATTAAATACCTAGTTAATGGCTCTGTTGATTATACTACTTTTCAAAATGCAAACATGCTTATGCTTTTTAACGAATAATTTTTTTCATGGAAGAACACAACTGAGGAAAAATTAGGAATGTAAGTCTCAGGCTTCTCTCATAGCTGCAGCAAGACCCTCACATCTTTTGTTGGTAGAAAGGACTCTGGAGTTTGGATGTTATGAACGGCTATGTCTGATGCACCCAGTTATGCAGATTATTTTGCTGATAGACATGTTACTCACCCAACTTGCATGAACAACTGAGGGTTTTATTAGCCATATTGGAAGTGAGTGTTTTGAGCTGTGATGATTTTTTAAGGCATGATGAAGGGTCCCATCTACCCTAATCAACTTTGCATAGCCGGGGCTCAACTTCCAGTGTTGTCTTTCATCAGTGCAAGTGTCAGTCACTGGCCAACACGTTGCCCACAGCCCTCTGCCCTCATTTCTTCATGGCGGGATGCATGTTGTTCTTTCAGGACAATTTCTTTTCGCCTGCTTTCCCAGCTTGCTTGGCCGTGACAGGTCTGCCCTGGTTATGGCATTCACCATATGGCTGGGCTTGGCTCCACCCTATCTTTTAATAATTCCATCTCACTGACCATCCCCCTTGCACTGCTTTCACCGAGGGCATTTCAGAATTCAGCCCCAAACTATTGGTTCTGACTAGCTTACCCATGTTAAATCTGAAAATATTAGCATTCATTTTCCGCTTGGTGATAGCCCCTGAAGTGACCTTAGTAGGTTATGTCTCATTTCATATATTTTCTTCCTATGGTAAACTGATACAGTGTTGATACAGCTACAGCTATTAAGTCACAGCTTGAATTCAGACAAATGCATTTGGAAACATGGTTTTAGAATATTGTGTAATTCATAGGCATTAATTCTCTTTCCTTTTTTTCACATTTCTGTATTGAAAATACACAAAAATATTTTTTAAATCGACTTCAAATTTTCCAGAAAATGCAAATATGGAAAAAACCAATACAGGCAGGTATGTACAGAATGGACTACAGCTGTCCTGAAGGACTGATGCAAATACACAATCCAAGTTAAAAAACAGAACTAGATAAATATTTGCAAGAATTCTTTTTTTTAATATACTGCTATAATTTTTTAAGCTGTTGAAAGGCAGAGCTGGAGAGCTGCTAACTTATTTTCATCTGTGAGAAAGGAGAGCACTTTAAAAAATGAAAGCTATTCAGCAATCTTTTATGATTACAACAACTGCAAATACATTAGTTGCATTATAATGTTTTAAATTACTATTTGTACATATTTTCGGTTGCATGGTTAATACAAATTGCACTTTTTTTACCTAAGTCTGCTTGTTCACACACTTGGGATCACATGGGATTGTCCCTGCATAATCTGAGCCTCATGTTGAGGCTAAGAACTTTCCTATTGCACCATTTCGGAAGAATTGCCTACAGCCATGATCTGGCCTACTTAGTCATATACATCCATATAGTTTTAATTACCTCTGTACATGCTATTTCCCGTACGGCTCTGGCCTCACACGGCACAGAGGATGAATAGCAATCACCATGCCAGTGCCTATTCACTGTTTCTTTAATCTGGTCAATGCTTTGTGTCCTTTGAAACAAGAAAACAAGAAAAGGCTTCTTTCCTTCTGAGCTTTGCCAGGGCACTGATCACTTTAATATCAAGCAAAGCATAAAGCTGAAAAGGTAACAACAGGATCCCTCTTGGATGCAGAGGGATGATCTTACTCCTGTGTGCAGGCAGGACGGTCATGCACAGGTGGATTAAGCAGCATCTTTCAACTTAGGGTGCACTGTTTGTTCAGTTACAATTTCATTTTATCCAGGTTTATATACATGATACGTCAATACCCAGCTCCTGCCCACAGTTGGTCCATAGGACAGAGCTGCCAACCCCTTGGTTTCTCATGAGGAGGAGGCTGAGGGTGAGGACTGTTGTCGGTCTCACAGTGGTACAAAGCATGAAATCCTCAGTCGGGAGCCTCCAGTGGCGTGACAAACCTCTCAACTTGGTTCCCTCTCCTATTTGCTCTCTTCACTGGGCTTGGCAGCCTGCTAGGCGTGATTGGAGACAAAAATTCTGCTTAGGGCTCTTTCCGCCCTGCTCCCTTGAGGCAGGACAGGGGAAGGAGGTGGGCTCTCTTCCAGTCTCCATCCCCTCTGTCCAGGGGAGAGACAGCACTGCCAGAGCGGATGGAAAGGGGTGGCCCCATAACTGTAAAAATTCCTAACAGTAACCAAAAACCTCTTTCTCTCCCTTCTTAAAAAGCACCATCACGTTTCTGCTGGGAGAGGAGTTTTCTCTGAAACTTTTTTTTTGATAAAAGTCTGCCTTTTATGTCCTCTTTTAAGTGACTTAAAAGCATTGCTTTGTGCCAGAATTTGAAGCGTGGTATAGTCCAAGTAAAACCACAAAATAAAATTATTTAATGAGTAATATAAAGAACCTGAAATCAGTGCAGCTCTGCACATACATGTACACAGATACATGTACACAGATATATGTACACAGCGCACCAGGAAGTATAGCTGTATGGCAAGATAGCCAAATTTTGTATAACTATGTATTTATAATTTACCTGTACAATATTATAAGACCCTGTGTAAGAATGATATGCTTTTTATCTGGCACCATTTGACTGCATGTGTTTCTGTTCTGGTTTATTGCATATCAGCTAATCGCATAATTCGGCTGGATGCATACTAAATTGAAGTCCAAATGCTGTTCATCACAGTGCAATCCCTCTGGATAAATGAATAGTCAGTATACCCACTGGACTGCATTCCACCATCACTACTTTGTAAACAGCTGTTAGCATGTGTTTTAAAATAGAAGACAAAATCTGTTATTGCTACATATAAAAACATAGTTCCTTCATCAAAATCTTCACTGCACTGGTTAAGAGGAATGTGCAAAACATTACAATGAGCTGAAAAAGCACTGAAAGCCTTAGCCCTTTCCATGGCAAGTGCTGCTTCAGGAGCACAGGCAGCAGAAGCACAGAAGGTCGGGACAAGGCACAGGAAGCCCTGGAAGTCCCACCGGTGATTCCTGCAGACCAAACCACAGCTCTAATTTGGTCTTGACAGACTACACAGACAAAATGTAGCACCTACAAGTCCTTTCCTTATTTGTGCATGCTTAGAAGATGAGACAAATCAAAGTAAAGCAAATCAAGTGAGAAGAAGGTGTCTTTTCCATCTGTGCTGCCATGGAGCAGCCTCACCCCACCTGCCTCCCACCCCTGACAACACACAGGTTGTCCTTGCTTTTCAAAATAGCAAGCAGCAGCCAACAGGTATGAGTTTTTGGAGAAGCTTTGTGAAGCAAAGTTTTGTTTCTCACTTTTTGGCTAAGTGGGCAAGGGGGGCAGGTAACAGCTTAGGGCAGAGATGAGGAGGTCGTGGCAGCCCAGAGAGCAGCCGTGGGCAGAGGGGAAATACTCAGAGACAAGCGTCCAAGCAGGGTCTGCACACGTGGTGGGTGGGAGCCCCTGCCTGCTTCACCTCCAGCCTTCGGAGTGTGGCGCTGGCCGAGAGGCCGCAGGTTCAGCATTCTGTCTGCCATCCCTCCGGGGATGCCTCGCGGCGATGCTGGCTGCATCAGCATCCCTAACAGCAGAGTGAAAGTCTGAGCAACTGATCGTAATGGTCCCCTTCTGGCCTGAAATTCCATGAAATCTTTCTAATTCTGTCTTTTATAGCCAAGGGGTATTGTGCAAAAGCAATGTTCCCCAAACGCTCTTAATTTTTAATCCTTTCTTTGGTATTAATTTTCCTTTGATCCTTTGACCAACTAGTGTTTTGTTTTCATTTTTTCCATCCTCAGTCTCCTTTCTTTCCACACTGAATGATTTAATTCTTGAAGCCAGATTTGAGAGATCTGAACTTGGGCTTTTCCATGCCAGGAGGACTGAGGCAGTCCCCCTCACACTGCGCTTCAGCATCTGTCATTCCTTCTATGTCCTTCTGGAAATTTGCCAAAGGAGCTTCAAAACTGACTTAAATGGTAACTAATACACAGGTATAGAGTAATTGTGTTAAAGGTCTGTTATTTCATCTTACTCTTTACTTGCTATCAGCACATCAAATCTGAATGCAGCCACCAGAAGCCACTCTCCATCGCTCAGGCTGCTAACACACTCAAGTGAGGAAAAGGAGGAATATAATGCAAGATTGCTGTGAATGAGATTCTCATCACTGAGCATGTCAGGATTGGAAAAAAAGTTATGCACTTTCCTGAGAAATGGAAATATCCATACTGATATTTGATAAAACAGAAAAATTAAGAGACCGACATTCCCATGGTTGCAGGGCAACAGCTACACAGACAGACATGAAAGTTGTATTTCCCTAGAAGCAGCTCATTAAGATAATTTTTTTACAAGATTTCCTATGCCCTGCTCTGAAATATCTCCTATAGCCACAGTGTCCATGTCTGATGGTCCTCTGTTTGGAGCCAGGGTGGGACATCTTCCTCTGCTTCTAATTTAGGGGTGGTGAGTATATATTGGAAATTAGCTGCATGCATTCCTTCTAATTCGTTTTGCTTCAAGGATGCTCACATCTGTGTGGTTCTATTTTCACTGGCAATACAGGAGATGAGTTCACCGACAGAAAAGCTCATGCGAATTATGAGATTTACAGGAATATCAGTGACTGGTTTTTTTTAAAAGTCTGGTGAATATTGTGACTTATTTGCCAGGGCAAAGCTGAGGAGCATCCAAAATGCGACACTGAGCATTCCTGATGAACTGCTTGTCAATAAGATTTGGGAAATTTTGGGATGAATTCTCAAATACATTTCATACAGCTCTAAGCTGCTCATACCTAACTTCACAATGGGAAAATTACTTGCGTATGTCAAGGGTATTTTTTTCAGGCATGGTTCTGTTTTAAAATTTCAACTAAGATTTTAACATGTAGCACAGTCTTTAAAGCTGTATTAAAATAACAAAAATGACCAGGAAAATCCAGCTGGGAATTCTGTTGTAATTTTACTTCAGCTGTATTATATATCTTATGCATTTCACAATATGCAACTCTTATTCTGTAAAGAGCTAAGCATGTGTTTCAATTTATACATTTTGAGTTTTAATGAGAATTCATAGAGTGCAAAGTAAAGCATACATAAAATCAGATTAAGAGTTAGTGTTAACACTAGTGTGGTACATTCATTTGTCTCTGACAAAAAACCCAAACACCTACTGTAGATGAGAGAAATTTGATGAATTAACTTTTAACTTCAGGTGGTATTTTTATTTTTTAGAACACAGTCTTCAGCCCCTTCAGTATTAATTGCAATAATACTTTGCTTTCCTGCTGCATTTTCTCTGTATTAAGCAGTTTTTGGCTATAATCAGTCCCTTCTTATGAGAAAAGATATTCCTAAATATAAGTGTCTGTTTCTGGATCCTATTTTTCATATTATTGCATCACCTGACCTTCTTAAGACTTCAGCTTATCTGATAGCCTTCCCCAAGGCAATCCATTATTCTGCCATTGATACTGCTACCATGAGGGTTTTTTTTTTTAATTAATTAACTTTATAATAAAGAGGAGAGGGTGGGTTTGAATAGAGGTGAATATTTTGCAGGGCATGAGTCATATCATACTTAAGTAGCACAGGCTATGAGAGAGAAATGCAACCTTTTCCAATCAGCAGTTCTAGTGGTATAATATCCAGTAATTAATTTATCTTATTCTTCTGCATGTTCCCCTCACAGAAAGTAGCTCTTTTCTTCTAGGTCAAGTAATTAATGTGCTTAGTCTCAGTTCTCTGGAATAAAGTTTTCTGCCATGGGCACTGGCCAGTGCTTGGAGCAGTAGTACCTTTATTTTCTGAAGTCTTCTTGCAGCTTCTCGAACATGCTCACTCATGACAGCGAAGGCAATAGCTGCAGTTCAGCATCACAGCTCAGAGTGTGTGTGGACCCTCCACTCTGTGGAGGAGCTTCTCAGTGCATTTCTCTTTGGGACATTTGTTTCCACACGTGTGCCACGGGGTCATCCCACAAGTACTTTTCCTTTGGCCATTTCCTCGGTCGCTGTCATTTGAGGTTACCTCATTAGTCCAACTCTGTGAGCCTCCTTCAGGAATATTTTTTCAAGCACAGAACCTCTGGGATGTGCATCTTCAAATATTTTAATCCAGCAGCAGTTTGATTTAGCAGTGTATGCACATAAAATAGTATTCCCCTCCTCCATCCACAGGCTAGAAAGAGAGAGAAAGGTGGCCATGATCTTTCAGGGACGCTGCAGCTCTGTAAGGGTGGGACCCTTGAGACAATCTACTTGAGCCACCTTCCTTCTCCATCCAAATGTGGCATATGTGCTGGGAGTCCCCATCCAGCCCCTCACATTCCCTCTCTCAGACAAAGTAGGTGGCCCCATCCCTCCTGACCCTCTCCTCTGAAGACCTTCTGCCTTCCTGTCCTCTTCCTCATCAGTTGTAGCCACCATGAGCTGATGGTGTCTTCCAATCACCTCATCTCCATCCCTCTACCACTCCCTTCATGGGGAGGTAAACACCTGGGTTTGGTTTCTTCTCTGCCCTTCAGATCTCTTTGAAAACTTCCTCTCCCAGGGAGCCTTCCTATCTCATTTCAACCTCAGGCAGCCATGGCAGATGTGCCCCTTCTCAGGGCACCAAAATAAGCAAGGACTGGGGGGAGCAGGAGGGAAAGAGGGTGACATTGTTCCAGCCTCATGGGCCACTTCAGGATTTTATTATTTACCTGTGTAGGCAAATAATATGCAAAATTTTAGAATATATTAAACATGACACATTTTCTCAGCTAAATATTTACTGGTTTTTGTCTTACAGAGATAATTCTGATCTTACTAACAGGGGTGTGATCTCAAATCTCATTCTTGGCTTTCAACTATGTATAATAATTCAGTTCACCCCTTTATCCCTTTAACACAACATTTAGGTTAAGCAGCAGGCCTAAGGGGAACAAGTTATTACTAGCCTGTTTTTTATTTTTCTTTGATGTCCTCGATTCTATTCTCATTCATGTATTGGGGTGTGCAGCAAATGAACCTTAAGCATTTATTTTATTTACTAATTTTGCTTACTAGCATTATCAAAAGAGTGGAGCAGCTGCGAGCTTCACAGATTGAGCATACATCTGAACATTTAACGGCCCCGGTTTATCCTGGCTTCAAGGCATCACAATATAATATTCACTGACATGAAAGCTGAAGAAAGGATGTCATGGGAAGTCTGAGCGTCACGCTGTGAGAGGGTATGTACTGCAAGACCCTCACTCCATTGGCTTCTAATAGGCTAACTATTGATATGCAAATAAGAGAGGAGCTTGTGTGTGGCCTTTTAATACAGTCACTAAACATCAGTTCAGGAAAAAAAATAGTAAGACCGGTCCTCTTACATTTCTGCCTACAGATGCACAAAACCCAAAATGGATGCATTTTCACTCAGCTGCTTTGAAAGCAAATGAGGCCATTTGCTGAAAAACTATGCATAGGACCTGAAAGCTGAAAAATTCTGATCCAGATTTCAAACACCAAGTGCTGAGGTAGGCTGATAAGCAGAAGTGGGCTAACCCATGGAGGGAGGGTTAAAAAAAATCAGTTCCTTCATTCCTAACATTCCTCCCTGGGAGCAATACATGTGCCTGTGGAAGATTAGGTGCTGGGTTGCCATCTCTGAAAATAGAAATATGTTTGCAAGGTAGCAGAAAGAGAGGCCCAAAGGGCATCTCCAAGGAGGCTTTGACTCTCCTGGTTCTGACACACACAGATAATTCCTATTTCAAGTTCGAAGCAGGAGCAGCAGATGAGAGGAAAGCAGCTGTTAGTTTATCTTGTAAACAAGCTCCAGCGTGCCACCAGATTATGACAGGGCTTCAGGTTGGAGATGGCCCTAGACAGCTAAAAGAGTGAAGTGTTTAAAAAATAGAATTGCTTCTGAGAGCACAGCTACCCAGCTACTTTGGGCAGCCTCAAATACCACAACAGGCCTGAAAGCCCCAAAGCAGCGAGGATGCTGGAAGCCATCAGTCCTACAGCTGGGAGGGCATGTGTGGTCCTCTCACAGGAGTCAATCAATGGGAAGAAATGTAGCCCAAAATCTCCTTTATGCTCTGAATTCACCTGTTCTGAGTAGGCTGTACCAAACCTGGGCTTTCAAGGCATCGCAGAGGAAAACCACGGCTGCGCATTAAAGGTGGCACCAGGTTTGCTACATATTCATAGAAACAGAATATCCTGAGCTGAAAGGAACTCACAAAGATCATTGAAGTCCAGCTCACATATTGTGTGATCACACACAGCATTTAACTGAAAGCTCAATGGCCAAAGGATGCACTGGTAAAGGTCCCTTGGACCAGGCTCTTTGTGCTGCAGCTGTGTGTGGCCGAGCTCCACGCACATATGTTAATCTCTATTAGCATATGTCAGCTCCAGCTGCCCACATGCCCACGTGTGACTGGAGCTGATGCCAGGGGTATCATGAATAGCCCAGCCTTCATTTTTTCCACTTGCCTCCGGGCTTGTCTGTGTGGGAGTATACAACAGTGCAAGATAAGATGCTATATTTATATTCCTATAAGGCACTCACAGATTTGCATTCCAGAATGACCACATTTTTCCAGTTTAACTTAGGCTGCTTTGAAAACAACTCTAGCTAAGCAAGAAAAAGTCATTCTTTATTCCCAAATAAGCATGTCCCACATCAGTATTACTGCTGAGTTGCCATTCACCACTGTGATTTGTCACATGAAAACAAAGAGGGGCAGCAGGGCAGGGTAGACCCACCTCCACAGAGCCATGGGCCAGTTGCCACTCTCCCCAAACCTCTCCGTGTGCAGGTTCCCCAGTGCCTCTCCTCCGCTGCCCCTCCTCCTCCAGCAGCTGGTCCCACTTCCTCCTGCAGCTTTTCTCTAAATGGGTGCATGCACTCAGCCCGCTGCATACACATATTCCCTCCTAAATTCACTTCCTTTCCTCTATACACAAGCCTAATCACAAGATTCATCTTACTTTCCATTTTCCCTGCTGACATTAAACAAATAAAAGCAGCAGGAAAGAAAGAGAAATGTAGAAGTCAGCTTAATTCCCAGTGGATATAAACTGTTGCAATGCTGTAACACATACCTGCACACACACACTCATGCACCCATATGAATCTTCATAAGAGAAGAAATCACTTCTGTGTCTTCCTATTATAGAGACACTTCCCTTTCAACACAACCAGTAGGGAAGCTGCTTAATAAGAAGACTTGAAAGTCTGCTCTTATTTCTCTAGGCTTTAAATGCTCAGCTCAGCCCTGTGTTGTGGGCATCATCCTTTCTGGCATGGAAGGCTTAGGAGGATTCACAGAGAGCCCATTAACATTGCTCCTTAATTGGCTCAAGGCATCACTGCTGATCTCAGCTTGGCACAACCTTCATTTCCCGTGCACCATTCCAGGCCCCTGTCACTTCAAAAAATAGAAAATCAGGAGTAAAACCTGAGAATAATGCATAAAATTAAAACTAGAACTTAGTGTGGGAAATCAGAGGTGAAAGATGTGCATTTTATTGATTTCCTGGGAATATAATGCTTTCACAAAACTAGCAAAAACAGTTGATTACAGTTTTTAATTCTGAACCTGTGTCAAAGTGTTTAACCTCTCACTTACCAGTGCACCACCACTATTTTAAACTGTGATTAAAATGCACATTCCCTTCCCTTGTTTAAATGTGTAATGCTTAAGGAGGAAAGTAAACACAGGTGTGCAGAGGTGTATTTTGCATCCTTGGGCTCCCTGGGGACAAAACTCATACCAGCAATGATGATTCAACCCAACTCACCTGAGCACTGCTGCATCAGAGCAGGTAATTGCCATAAATCACCTGCTCTCCACAGCATGGAGAAGATTAATGGAAGCAGACATTGGAGCTGCCAACTCAGAAGATTTCTGTGGTGGAGCAGGGACAGCTACGCGTGAGGAATTTGTGATAAAAAGCTACACTGGGGCTATAATAAAGTGCTGGGAAGACGCTGAGGTCCTCTTCCATAACACAGGCACATTAAGGTCTGTCTGATGGTGGTGACAGACAGGTATTTGACTGAACACACTGGCAGCTATTAAAAAAGAACCAGTAACTAAAAGCTAATGTCAAAACTTGATGTAGAACTGTCAAATGCCATCAGTAATAATTTTTGCTGTGACCAGTCTCCGGTAAGGAGGGCAAAAGAAACAGTATTGCTGCTGACTGCAAGGGACCAGCCGCCTGTGATTTGTGGGCTTCAGAGGCAGAGGGTCTGCTGCCACCCTCTTCAGAAGAGAGAGAGATTTATTGTGTCTACTGATTTCCTTTGCCTTGGTTAGAGGGAAAACATCGCTGGGGAAGAAGAGCATAGGAATATGTTGCATGGAGGTAAGCAGCAGTACCTACACTGGGATATTATATAGGCCTAAAGGCATCAATCAGCATATTACACAGGGTAAAGGACCACTGCAGCCTTTGTAAGGGGGATACAAAAGAGCTGCTGGACAAGCAATGTTTTATAGCCAGAATTTATCATGAGCAATTTAGCAGGAAAACCAAGTAGGGCATTAAGACAGCCCCAGATCTTTCCCTTGCGTCCATCCTTAGGCTGTGCCAGCAGGCACATGCTGCTGAGAGGTGCAGTGGGAGGCAGGTGACCCCGTCCAGTTGTGCTGCTACTGTCCTGCTTCCCTCTCTGTCCCCAGCAGCAGCATGGCCATGGCAGGAACAGGGAAGCCTGAACTAGAAAAGGGAAGTTGCCAATCAGTCCTTTTTTAGGGACCAGCAGTACTCCTCTGAGTAGAGAGGTGCACTGAGCTTACCAAATCACCTTTAGATCCATCCACAGGAGCAGGGCCATACTGAGGCGTGTGTCTTCATTTGCAAGGTGAAGTTTAAACCTCCTCCCCTTCTCTTCAAAACAGGCTGTCCTGCCAGTGTTTACATGGTGTCCTGCCTCGGCCTTGTTTGCATCAGCACTTTCAGGAGCTGTGGCTGGGCTTCGCATCTCAGGAGCTGCATCTCTCAGACTGATTTCCCAGATGCTGAAGGACAGATGTAACGCCACCTTTGCTCTGCTCTTTTAATGAAACTTTTTAATTTCAAACTGGACACTGCATCTCTGTGTTCAAAGAAACTTCAGATCTTTTTTCTCTTCTGTTAAAGAACCCATTCCCTGCCAACAACCAGCTGCTTCTCTTTATTTTTATATTTTATTCCTCATGCATAAAGCAGGGTGCAGCTTTTCCAGGACAAATTTCACCACTGAAAACAGTTCCCCAAATTTTAGCGTTAAAAACAACAGGGAAGCTTACAGTGGGGGTGAAACTAATCATCTGCTGCTCTTAAAGCTGGTGAAGCTTTTAGTGTTGCCAGCAGCAGATCTCCGATGAGATCTTTGCAGAGTAATGCAGCAAAGGCACACCATGGCTTGCTGTGACAGATCCAAATGTATCCTGTCTGTCCAAAGGGGGCCAGTGGCTCACAGCAGCTGTCGAGCTGCTTTGTAAACAAGTGGGGGACATAGCTGTTTAACCTAGAATCATGCATCTGAAAATATGCTTTGCCTCTCCAAGGATTTTGCTGGAAATGCTTCAAAGGATTCTGTTTTTCCCAGAAAGCTGCATCATGTGGTGTTTATCCACTCCTCGAAAGTACTTGCAGCCTTCTTCCATAGGAGAACGGCACTTTGCAGTTTGACAGTAAAATCACACATGACTTGTTAAGCACAACTTCCTAATGTAGCTCCCTGTCTGTTGCAACAGTCTCCCTGGTGGTAAAAAAATACAGTACATTACACTCGCTATAGCAACTGTGATGGCAATATGCAGATTACATGACCATATCGCTCTCCAGCATCTAAAAAAGAAATATTTATTTTAGCATAGTTGGTACTCTTTTCACAGTCTCTTCTTTCACTGTGCTTTTCTGTCACACTGCCTTAACTTCGTCCCAAGATCTCTCTGATAAAGCTTGATACTGACCATTTTCTTTCTTGCACACATACCTTTGTATCCCAGATGACCCTTTGTGTTCCACTCTGGCCTCTGTATTCCAGTGTCTTTATTTCTAAATAGGACACATAACCCAAGTTCATGGATCATTTTATCCTACAATACATTGCATTCAAATATATGTCTTCATTCGCTCCTGTGGTTTATCCTACTTTTCTGCTCCCTTCCACCTATTATATCTTTCTTACAAAATGTGCCCTGCTGAAAGGTTTTTTTTCCCCCTATCTTTTCATTGTGTTTTTAACTGAATGTAGAAAAAATTAGGGCTATTCTTGTTTTGAAAACCTGTTACATAACAAATTCCCATCTTTTGCAGGTTTCCTCTAAAAAGTCTCTGGTTTCCAGGTTAAGGATTACATTTTTTTCTGATAATTTTTTTATTCTTTGTGCAGGGGCACTATAGGGAAAGGTATGTTATTTGAGCTACAGCTACAGACTCCTCATAAAGCCAGGAATAATGAAGTTCTGGTTTGAAGATCAAGTGTTGAACCATTCTTCTTTAGGACTGAATTAAATCAACTAATTGTTTTTCCATGTCTAGAATAGAGGCAATATTGTACATCCTACCTTACAGGTATGTGTGAGGTTAAAATAATGACAATGAAGTCATAAACTACTCCAGACCATCCAAATCACTCTTGAAAAATGTATTGCTGTCCTCTTTTTCTCATTTGGTATTGTGGTTTAGCCTTTTCTCAGAAAAGAGGATTGCCAAGTCTTGTCTGAAGCCCGCATGCTGCTGAAAGGATATTGTACTGAAATAGGAGTGTAGGTGTGGATGAAGACTGCCAGAAGCATCTCCTATTACCCCAACAGGAGAAAATGGCAGCCAACTTCTATATATCCTGTAGTCTGGAAAATGGTGAAATACCATCTTTTTGGCAGCCATAAATGGATAAACATTAGGTAAAAGCTAAGTGCAATGTGAATTCTGTCCCCAAAGGGCACAGATCATGAGAAATTAGAGAAGCTATGAAAATGCAGAGGGATAACTAAATGAAGGAGGCATGCAACTAGCCCAACACACTTAAACAGCACAGATTAGAAGTCTTTAGACCCATGCTCTCTCTGCCCCTGACTGGCATTCATCTGCATTGTTATAGAACAATCTCCCCCAGTACTGGCAGAGAATAGGTCTGTCATTCATGCTGAGATTTTCCTTTTGCTAGCTGTTGCCATGTGAGACAGGTGCTGGTTTTACCAGGCAGAGGCTGCATCCACCTGTTGTGGAGGGTCCAAGCACATACCACGTTTCTTCCACAGGATGTACACGCAGTTCTGGTTTTTAGGGTTGTAGTTTTCATATGTATCTTGCGAGAAGATTGTTGGACTGTTTGCTTCAAATTTTAGCAGAAGGTCAGGCAAGAGAAAAGGTAGTAAAAAGTTTAGCAAGTGTCTCTACAACACAGCAAAAAAAA
>VXBT01009349.1:579262-684937 GCA_013400235.1 Oriolus oriolus | reverse complement strand
AAAAAAAAGAGCAGTCTAGGGATTAGGTGGATGTTTCTGCATTAAGTAGTCTATGCAGTTTGAGAAGAAATACATTTTCCCCTGGTTCTTTTGCAGTCTCATGCAGAATCCAGCTCCTCCTCAGGCTCTGTACCTGTTGAACAGAAATCCAACTTTACGTGCACTTTAAGAAAATGGAGAATTTAAAGGAAAATTTTTACCAGTTTAATTTACTTTGACAATATTTTTGAACAGTGAAATTGTGTTTCTTTTGCACTGCTTAGAAAGTTCATGTTCATTTGAAGATTAGGTTTGGTTTGGCAATGCAAAAATACTAATTTTAAAAGTATGGATTTTCGTATTTTCTTCAACTCGTTTTTCAGTCCAAAAGAGGGAAACATTTTTAAGAAGGCTGAATGCAAGTAAACAAATTCACAGGATTTTTTATAATTTTTTTTGCAAACTCTTCTGTGAGGAAGTAGAGATTTCTTCACCTTTAGATGTGTTAATTCCTTATGTCTGTCTTACACCCTTAATTTTCCATTTGAAATTTGAAATGAGGGGATAAAAAAAAATCATATCAAAAGAAAACCAAAACTGGCTAATTTTGACTTTTAGAAATGGAATTACTGAAATCTTTGTTGATATATGAAATTGTCAACAAACTTTCAGTTCATATTTTCCAAGTAAAAAATAAAAAAAACCTGTCAAAAAAGGCTTTTGATTGCAATGACCCCGCATCTTCCAAAATGTATTTTTTGGAAAAAATTTCTGTTCATTCTGCCAAAGTCATTGACACTGACCTTATACATGTAGATTCAAAGAGATTAATTAAAGGCAAGAAGCACTGCTAAATTGTCAGCAGCTGGGAGATGAAAGTGATTCTGGAGAGTAATTCTCCAATGATGCTGTGGATAAGGCAGGACATTAAGTGGATAAATTATCTCCCTCCTGAATTTAAACTGAGTCTGGTGAAATGGTAGTTTTCTGAATGTCCCTTTATGGTCAGATCCTATTGCTGGTGGTGTGACGTTTTATAAAGCCAAACAAAATATAAAATAAATGGTATAGTTAACGTAAATGCTGCAAGTATACCAAATATACAGAACTTACTGTGCACTAGGGATTACACATAAGATGAACTTTATAGTTTTTACATTTCAAAATTATAATTATTTTCCCCTGTATTTCTCAATATGTTTCACAGGCATTCAAAGCACAAGAGTAGAGTTCCCCTGTGGTTAATTTAACCCTAGGAAATTCCCCAGAGCATAATCAAAGACTGCACAGTGGCTAACATTTCTCTCCTGTTTCAAAACTAATGAAGTTAAATCCTGCTGGCTAAGGCAGTATTTCTAAAAGTCTATTAGACTTTAAATATAGTAATAGAACAGACATCACTCATAACTACAAAATGCGTTTTTTTACCAGCTGTCTAAAAGAGACAGCACAGCCACAAAAAGACCTCTTCCATGGGCTTGTACCAGCCTCATTATCGCCTGTGAATTAAATTGAAACTGCCAAAAGTCACAGCAGTGAATTCTAGACATGACAGTCAGACCATTGCCAGTGACAGGAAGGCGAAACACCTTCCCCAGACCTGGCTTGGGATTCACTTTTTTCATTGCTTCATACCCCCATGGGACTCACTGACTTCAAAGGGTGTTCAAGTGGATCATGGGCATAAAAGATCTGCATATCTTAAGCAATTACAGCTGTTGGAAACAGCCCCATTAGGGGATAAATCCCTGTTTAAACCATGCAGGGAACAGGAAGGCTGTTTATAGGGATCAGGGTGAGCAAAGCCGTGTGAACCCCAGCACCACTGACAAATATCTGAGCTCTCATTTTTTGTCAGCATTTGTGCACCTCTTGACTCAGGATACCCCTGCAAGGGAAAGAAAAATTGGAGGGTCACACACATGCATTTTGAATTGATATTCATGCATATTTGTGCAACTGCTCGAACTTTTCATTCTTGTAGCTGCCTGAACCTAAGCAAGAAGTAGAAACACAAGCCATCAGTCCCACCAGACAACCCACATACAGAGTGAAGCAAAATCCTAAATACACCAGGGCAGCAAGTTAAGTACCACTCACTTAACATTACATGCATATGTTAGACTTGCAAATAGGATAAAAACAATTGGGAATAACAAAGTAACTACAAATGGTTCATTCTAACAGAATGAACAATTAACCATATTAGCAGTATTTCTCCTTTTAAGTAATACCTTTTGAAACCCTTGGAACCAAACTTGTTGGTGGCTGGATAACTCTGTTCTCTTTATTTCATGGGAGTCTTGCAAACATAGCTCATAATAGATGCCTCTTCTAACCCGGACGGTGTTTTCTATCATTATGTTTTAAGCCCTATTCAAACTGGATAGAAAAAAAGTTGCTTTCAATTCATGTTAACAACTGCAACCAGAAGATCATTATTTACTGTGTTTTTATCAGTTAAATTATTACAAATGGACCAATTAACCCTGAATTACTTGAAGAACCAAAAGAAGAGGCGCTTGACAATTCCCAGGATTTATTCTCTGCTCACTGATCTGGGGAAAGATTAGATCTTTCTGTGTTAATATGTTTTCTCCATCCAGCCCACTTCTGCTGTTCTTTTCTCCAATGTCATCAGTAAATGGATTAAACCTTGACAGATTCCTCTAATTCATTAAAGATGGGAGGAAGCAGCACATACTGGGGCAAAACAATCCCTGCCCTAACTCCAACAAAATCAACCCAGTATTATCACAGATAAATTTAGTTCATTCTGTCTTAATCTAGTCAGTGAACCATCCACCACACCTAAAAGCAGAGCTGTTACATGTTTTTCCACCCAGGATTTTTCTAATTGGAGAGACAGTGCCTTAATCTTGCCTTCTCTCACTGCTGAAACAACTGGATAGAACAAAGCCAAGTGAACAGCTAGGCTCAGAGCAAGTGAATCACAAAATGAAACTGGTAGCTCTCAGCACATGTTTTTCCCACTTTCCTTTCACACTGTTAATTGATAGGACTGTTTGCAGACTTTGAGTTTAATACAAAGATTAGACACTTTTCATGTGTGGTTGGAGCAAATCCAAGCAGGAGGTTAATGGGACTTTTCTGGAGGGCGTTTTCTTTTTTGTTAGTTGGGTTCTATTGTTTCTTAGCATCCTCTGTTGACAGTGTATTAATCAAAAACTTCACATTTATTACAGTAATTCATTACAGTATTAAGAGCTGGGGAACACGGTGGTATTAGTGGTTTTGTAAAGCTCTTGAATTAACTTTCAAGATTAAATCTGTAAACAACCTCTAGTACGGTTCTCTGTGTGAATAAACAGTGAGTAGTAAACAGTGAGTAGTGCCTGGCTGCAGACACGGACTTTAGGGAGGGCAGAAACTGCATGGCTATTTTTCCATAGATTTCTCTAAGTTTTTGGTAAAAGGGGTCTGCACTCTGCAGTGCAGACCTCAAGTACCCCAGCTCCTGCAGCCTTGGCAGCGGAAGCTCGCCCTGGTGCACCAAAGCCTCTCCTACCCCGGACCACTGATGGCACCTCCCTTTCTCCCACACTAGCTTCCCACACCCTTTTCCTCCTTCCTTTGCTTTGAATCTCCTCCCAACACAGGGCTTCAAGTTCTGCCCTGTCCACCCAGACTGGAGTTCAGAAGCAGGGAGAACATGACCAGTCTGGAGTGTGGGAAGAGGAAAGAAAGAAGATGCAGAATATCCAAGCCTGGGGCAATCAAATATTATGCTTTAAGCCGGACTCAGAGTGAATGCCAAGCCAACACAGAAGACAAGGGGGAAAAATCTCACTGCAAGCAAGGACCTACATTTTTCTCTTCGTGTTCTCTAGGAAAACATCAGGCTGAGTTGTAAAAACTGAAGAACTGCACTTGTTTGCTGCAGGAGAGCACTCAGCAAAGAAATAAATGGGAAGCTTACTTTGCTTTGGGGAGGCTTGCACTGTATTTGATTTATTCTGAATTTATGACTTTCACAAAGACAGTTGCTAAGGGGCACCAGTGCAGGAAAGGACAGAGGAACCACTGACATTTTTTATCATTTTTAAAAATAAAGTAACTTACCTGATCCTGTTTTAAAGCCACTGCATTGCACCAGCAGTTTTACCTCAGTTTGCATACACCACAACAGGCAAGTTTCAGCATAAGCAGCACCTGTCTCTCTAATTGCTCATCTGTGTCTTTAAATGCCACCACCACACACCTTCCATTACACCTGGGCAATAGTTGAGATCAATCTGTTTCTGTCATTACCAATCTATTTTCCTGGGACTAACTACTTGCAACGCCTTTGGCCCTGTCATCATTTTAAACTCTATAAAGCAAGGTTTTCTAGAAGTATTCTATCCATATACTGCTGTAGGGCTTTAATTGCATCAAAACAGGTGTTATCCTTGGATATGTCTTTCCCCCCACCCCAAATAATTTAACTGCAGTTGTTAAAACCTGCATTAAAAAGCCCAGCTTTCCATATTGCACAGTGCAGTTTTTAAAACAATGAGCCTGAACCTGGAAGCTGAACAGAGTGTGAGCTGCAATTTTTCAGAACTACAAACCAATCAATTAACAGAACAGGAACTAAAGGAGAAATCTGATTATAAGAAATTGCCAGCCAGATGTCAAGAATGCTGTAGGAACTGTTTACAAATATTCACTACTGTTGCACCTCTACTTTTAAAGTCGTTCCCATTTTCCATATTTCTACTTTTCTAGAAGCTCTGAGGTGTCTTCTTGGCATTAAACACCAAAGCAGACATGTCAAGGGCCAAAAAAGACTACAAAGATAGTTCCTGTGTGATTTCTCCAGTGACCAAGAGCCATGTACCTGTGTGCTGATGTTGGCACATGAGCTGGGGCTTTCTAAAAGGTTGTGAATGTAGTTGACTGACATCTTCCAGGCAAATGATTTATTGGCTGAAAAAACGGAAGGCAGAGTGAGTCAAAACATCTTACACATTTTTGACTAACACAGTTGAAATTTTGCTTTAAAAAGCTGGAAAATATTGAAGTATTCTAGGATGACATCTTCTCAATGAAAGAGTTCAACATAGGGCAGCAGTGATGAGACTGACCACTGCTTCTTTTCTTCCTTTATCTTTTTTGCGTCTTTTAATACTTCTCCTGATTAATGATAAGAGAAATAGTTTTTCAATTTAGTAAAATATTATGTTCAACCCAAAATTATTATTCTTTCTCATATTTTGTCTTTCCACCACCATTCTGAAAAATAAGTAATGTATTTGCTGTACTCATTGCTCACCTAAGCAGAAACATTAAGAAATCAACCTGACTTGAACAAGCAGTAGCAAAGAACATTTGTAAAAGAGCTTAAAAAGGCAGCCTATGGCTATAACAAGATTTTAACTTCTTTCACAGCAGTGCAGAATAGCTGTTGAGGACAAACTGCAGACAGAATATAGAAATCATGCCTTTATTCCTAGAAAAATGTTGTCACACACTTCCCTGATAGAAGCAGTATTTCCAAGAGGAGAGGGCTCAGGGGAAACCTTACTGCTCTGTATTGGAGGGTACAGAGAAGATGGGAGCAAGACTCTTCCTGGAGGTATGCAGTGATGGGATGAGCAGCCAGAGACACGAGCTGGAACATGAGAGATTCTGATTCAACACTAGGAGAATTTCTTTCTACCATAATGGTGGTCAAAGACTGGGATAAGCTGCCCAGAGAGTCTGTGAGCCTTCATCCTCCAAGGTGTTCAAGACAGGAGAGTATGCAGCCCTGAGCAACATGTCTTCATTAGTCCTCTGAGAGAGGTTGGATTGATGACCTCCAGAGATCCCTTACTACCCAAACTGCTCCATGTTTCTATGATTACACGATTCTTAGACTGAATGATGATGAATATGACAGCAACATTTCTCATCTCATATTCTTAAATTTCCACTCTTAGGGAAAGTTCAAGAGGAAAGAGCAGATCCCTTGCAGTATGTGCTGCGAGGACGAAGCCTGGGGTTTACCCTGGTCCATTGAGGTTCATACCCGGCTCACTAGGACTTCCTTTTCCATGGAATCAGGCACTTTTATTTATGGTTTGATAACAGATCTGACCTTCTGCATCTTCTTTGGAAGAGAAAGTATAAATGGAAAGAAAACTCATGGTGAATCCTCTTTTCAGAAGAACTTGAGGACTTCAGCAGCTCTTGAGCCTTCTGTATATTTCACCTTCCTCATGCCTTGCATGGGAAATACAGGATATATTGTGAAATTCATTAGGAGGTGCACACTCTATCTCACTCTAATTCCTTTTCATCATGTTTGCATAAATAAGGGATTCACGGTATGTAAAAAGCATTAAAAGGATAAAGTTACTTGGATTATTTTTTACGAGCAGAAAAACACATCAATCTCCTTTAATTGGGGTCTCATAGAAAAGGACCAGGATGCTGATTCAAAACAAATTTCCATGGAAGAGCAGCTGATGTTTGAATATCACATTTTCGTCACCTGAAGTGCTAGGTCATTGATACTCTTAAGCAGACTGCTTGATGGCACTACAGCTTTCAGACCCTGTTGCACTCCAGACAGTTCTGACTCTAGCTATTGGCAAGACCAGATACTATATTGTCTTACACCAATAATCAGGTAGTAGTGAATGCATTAGAAAAGCAGGCATCTCTTTCAGGCTCAAATCCAAGTTCTTGAATGATAAATGTGCTAAAGATTTTCTGCAGCTCTTTGTGTTCCTTTGGTGATTGAGACAACAGTCTCAATAACACTCTCCTTGTACTCATAGCCTTTTTCTCACTGCTTTTCTCAAAAATTTTGAAAATAAAAAGGCCTGCCAACCAGACTTCCACTAATTACTTGTTGCCTAGACAGGATCCTCAAATTCACATCTCTTCTGGAAGTATATGTAAGTGGATTGTTCTCTAAAGAGAAGAAATCTGTAAATCTCTTTCCCCTTAAACACCACTAGCCTCCCACTTTTGATGTAACTGTCTCAAAATACTCTCTGCATGTTGTGCTTTGTATTAGTTTGGCATGGGCTGGTTTATGAAACAGCAGTCCCGTTCTTATGCACTGGAGTGTCCATGTGGATATAATGCACCATTTTGCATATGGTGAGATTCATCCTAGACTTGTTCAGTTCTTTATTCCTCCATAATCATTGGCCTTTGATTATGTTACCCGTGTTACTGTATCAAATACTCTCATCACTAGCTGAGATCCAAAATCTGGTGACTAAACCAAGATTGCATCTGATATTGCCACAGTAGGGAAGTATGCTAAACCTATCCCAGATTTACCAAGTTTAGTTCATCAGTGATATAATTAGGTAAATAAAACCCCCAAACCTGCAGCATGTCTCGAGAGGATGATTATGTTTCAGGTCCATAAGTGATTGAAAAGGGAATGACTACTGTTTGTTTCATTGTTTTTTCCCCAAGTGATGTTATCTCTGGATAAAAAAATAAATAATTTGGCATAGGGATATGTGTTACTATCTGTGCTGGACCAGAAATGTCAATAAGCAAGGGATATCACCTTGCATCCTCAGTTTTCCAGAGCATTATATTCACTCCTGCAGGAGCCAAGAAAGGCTAAAAGGCTCAACAATTGCAAATGAAAGCACAACCATATCCATAACTTTTCTGTACTGACTACATGAGAAAGAGCAGCACAGACCAGTTTCCTATTTCACAGATATAGAGCTCTACAGTAACATACAGTCCATAAAGAGAAAGTGGCATTAAAAATCCACATAGTAAAAAGAAAAAAATCTGCTGTTACATTTAGTTACAAAAACCACCACATTAGATTGTGTGGGAAAATGTTTCCTACAATTGTGAGGCAGCCAGCCTCAAGGAATCAAAGGGAAACCAAGTGATCCTATCAAAGCACAGCCTCATTTGGCTGGATGTTGCAGTGGTGGTGGGCTGGGCTGGTCCAGCCTGTGCCTGAACTGGCTGCTCTGGCTGCATGGCCAGGGATGTGAGCACCCACTATGTCCCCAGTGCCCCACAGCTCCCTCTCCAAAGAGCCACCCAGGAGCTAAACCTGACATGGAAATTTGCTGTACAAAGCACCTGCATAATCTGATGTTTCTTCCAGCTCCTACTTTCTCCTGAGCAGTCTCTGGTGCCAAGGCTTGTGCTCCCGTTGGTGTGCTCAGGAGGGCTGATGTTCCCCAGGCACAGACATCGCCCCAACAGCTCGATGGCAGGGCAGTGGTGTCACCAGCAGTGAAACAGGGACATGGGTCATGTTCTCCACCAATTTGGTCCCATCACTGATCTGCCCTGCTGTCTCCACTTGGGGAAGGTGGGATGGGGCCAAGGACAGTGGGGACATCACTCTGAAGCCAGGCCACCACCCTCAGCACCCAGCACGTCACCACCTTGCCTGGGAGCATCCAGCCCTTGCCAACAAGTCCAGCTGAAGTAGCAGCAAAGCAGCTTTAATGAGCATTTATCCCATATGCAGGGATATAAATAACCTTATAAATACAGAAATTACATAGTCAGTGTGAGAATGCCCTAAGGGAGGACAAGGAAGAAGTGCAAGCTTCCAACTACCTCAAGCTCTCACTGGCAATGTACCTTCCCAATTAAAAGAGATGGAAAAATATCAGTTCCCCAAATCTTTTGGCAAGCTCTGCAGTGGTCAGGAAAAGGCACTTTGAAATGTTCTTGCTGAGGAAGTATGGGTTTTATTCTTTAATTGTTCAAGTTAAATACATGCACAGTGATTTTTGTAATCTTGAAGATGTATTTTAATTGATTTCCCAAGTATTTTAAGGTCTATTAATTCCACGGGTCTTGCAAACGCTGCATTTTCTGTATTCCAGCTGCTGTTTTAATCATGTTCATTAAGAGAATTACTTTTACCTGCCAGTGAATATTTTACATTGCATTAATAAATCTTCTGTTTGCTATCAGAACTGAGCAGACAAATAAAATCAAATACCCAAGTGTGTGAGTTCCCACATGGGTCTAACACTGTTCTATTACATCATTCTACCAAGGGATTTAACCACATTTGAATATAAAGGTGACAAAATTAAAAATATGTGCATAATATTTTAAAGTGTGTACTTTTACATTATTAACAATATATTCTTTTTGCATATAAGAAATTAACCAGGTTTTCTTATATGCTTTGTTGTGGTGAAAGTCTGATGAAAAGTCTGCTTTCTCTCAGAGGAATAATCAGCAGCTGCCATATCCAGTACCTTACATACTGTATGATCAACTAATTTTCATACGTTTTATGAGCAGCATAAAAAATACAGATATTAAGAAATACATTATATCTTCCAAATTTTAGACAGTATGCCCCTTAAAAGAGAGCAGAAATGCCTGATACAAAAGTCTTTTTGCTTATGTTGTTTCCACATCATTCTCAAACAATTTTTCTAAAAGCTCTGAAATTCTGCCAGCATCACACATGCACAGAAGATAAAATGAAACAGCAATTAATCCAATCATCTTTGATTTAACATTAATGTAACTCAGTGCATTAGGCCTTGTTTTACATGCAACCGTGTTGTTCCGACTACACTTTAGAGAGCCCCCAAATTAGCCAATTCACAAATCGTAATTGAACCAAGAAGGATGAGGGTATTCCACTTAGTATGGCCCTTCTGGAACATGTCTCTTCCCTGAGGAAGGAAGGCAGATTAACAAGACTGGCAGCTCTTTGCCAAGATAGCAAGAAAAGAAAACGTGAGATGCTGCATAACCTACATTCAGCTGTGCACTGGTTTCTGCAAAGCTACCACAGGAATTTGGGATGATCAGTACTTGAGGGGAAAAACCTCTGGATCCAGCAAGTCCCTTATCCTGTGACCCTTATGTGGGCCCACCAGTGAGAGTAGGACCCACGCATGCAACAAGAGTGAAGCACGTATCTGTAGGGTGCAGGAGCTGGCTGGTGAGCATGCCTCTTTACTGCTCTGTGAATGCTGGCACAAGGCAAAATGGTTCATCTTATTCTGATAGTAAGCATGGAAATTAAGAAGTATTAGGACTAATTGCACTATGGTACAATTACAACAGAGCTTTAAACTGCAGGGATGACTTAGCTGTCTGTTTTGCATTTTGTTCTGTGCATATTGAAGGTTTGCTGACAGAAATGTAATATTTCCTGAAGATACACCCTTTCACTGTACCCCTTCTCTGAAATGTGTTTTTGATTTTATGGGAAGGGTTGGACTTAAAGATTGTCACTCAATCACATGGACACCAAGCAAAGTTCAATTGCAGTACAGCTTTAGTTAAGGATTCGTTAACAGACATTTTGCATAAAGTGCTACCACATTCTCTTTCATATTTTTTTTCTTCTCTCCCTACCCCCACTTCTTTTTTTTTTTTTTTTGCAGCTGAGAATAATTAACTGTTCTTTTGTGAGTGTCATTTGTTCTCAAGGAATTAAATGCCACCTTATTTCTCAGAACAAGGATTCAACTGTCATAATTATAGCTTCATTTCAGGAGAAAAAAAATCATAATTTATTACAGATTGTTCAGCATGTGAAATAGGTTTAAATGTCTTTGAAAGTAAATTGTGGCATGTCACGAAGGGCTTTTGCCATCACTGTAATTGATTTATAATTTTGCATTTAAAATTAACAACATTCATCCATTGTTCTCCTATTATATAAGGCTCTGGCAGGGAGTTGAGAGTTTTGTGTTCATTTCTGGTCACCACATTACTGTAATGATAATAATAAAGTTTTAATAGCTTAGGAGATAAAAATTATATGTAGAAGTGAAGCCAATACCAGTATCAAAAATAAACTTCAGACTGAAAATAGTTTTAGAAAAATATACTATGTCCAAGAAAAAAAGAGAAAATGGGGGATTTATCTGAATTGTGTTAACTTTAAAACACAAGAAAACTAGACTTAATTCTAAAGTTTACATTAAAGTGACCTACCAAAAATACGGAAAATACATCAAAATTAACTTTGAAATGATTGGGTAAATCTACTTCAATAGAGTTCCTACATGTCAAACCATTGGTCTTTTTCTTACCCCAGAAATCTTCAACTGATAGCTGCAGAACTATGACCTATTCCCACTTTTCAAAATTGCCTGACAGTTGCAGAACAGCAGAAAGAACAATTTCATTTTGTTCTGGGCAATGTTAGTGTTGTGGTACAGTCAAGCATCGTAACTGCCCATCCATTTACTGAAGTGGCTGTATTTCTGGAATAATGATGTTGAACAATGTAATAACGTCACTGAACAAAGACAAAAATGAGATAATAACATTGAGCAGTGCTGATTATACCCAGAGAAAAGGAAAAGAAAATAAGTGGTTGCTGGGAATGCATAGGAAATACAGAAAAAATCACATGAGTCCAGATCCCGGATGGAAGATTGCACTTATTGGTTTTCAAATACTGTCTGTGATTCTGATCTCAGCAGTTTCTTCAGGTTTATTTGATTTCATTGATCTCATCAGGTATCACATGTAATGACATTAGTGTAAATGAAAACAGAATTAGTCCCATTAACTAATTATTCTACACACAGTTATGGGACAGAGAGAGAAATTAATGAAGAAAGATGAGAAGACTGATTTTGTCAGTTCTGCCAGATAAACAACACATAACAGATTCCCAGTTGCTCATAGAGATTCCTGTTGTGGTCTCCATCCTTTGGCCTGCACAGCCCCCAAAGAAGGTTGCATACAGTGAATACAAATGTGAGAAGAAAAGACTGATTAATTTACTTTTTTTTTTTTTAAGGCAAAGAGTACCAACCCTTTCCAGACCCCATGGAGATCATCACACCAGAAACTTCTGCGATACTTCAGGTAAGAAAAACCTGCTCCCTTGAAAGCTATAACTCTCATTTAAGGCTAACAAAGGTGATTTACAATCTGACTCTGTCCCATAAAACCAGCTTCTAGTAATCTCTACCTTTTGTTTACTCTTTTCTTGATGCCTTATATGTGGAATCACATTTCATGAAGCTTTACATTTTCCAGAGAAGCAATCAACAATGAAATTATATCTTTATTACTGACATCTTCATTGATTAAATAACACTAAAAAATGCTTCATACCTGTTTTGGTTGGGTTTGGTTTGTTTGGTTTTTTTCACAGTAACAAAGCAAAATATTAACATCAAATCAGAGTGGGGAAACTAAGGCAAAGTCATAAAATATAACCCACTTTTATTATATTAATCACAGCAAATGAAGCTGAAAATAAAACTGTCCTATTGGAGTCCCTACAAAGAAGATGGGTTCTGGAGGAGTCTGTGGCTGACAGGGGTGCACAGAGTGCACCAGTCGAACAGTAAAGGTTGCCATCTTCTAGTGAAGCAGAGGCAGCTGAAGGGCATCGGCCTTTCCTCCTCCTCCTTGTCTTTGGAAAATTTTCTCCCCAGTTATTTTGCATATATAGCTTACAATGGTCACTGCCCCTTCTGCAGACCAGTAAAAGAGAAATGCTCCCCAGAACACTTTCTTTTCCACATACACCTGCAAAGACAAGTCCCAATCTAACAGATGCCATGAAGGCCATGAGGTGACACAAAGACCAGGGACAGAACAGGGAGAGATAGCTGTGTTGACCACACCAAACACTTGCAAACTGTACAATGAAAAGAACAGGACCGTGCTGTCCTTGCACTGCAGAGAAGCCTGCTGGAATCTAATACTGCTGGGAAACTCAAGGTCAGTTTCCTCTAGTAAAAATATTGTCATGTAGAGTTGTCAAGGTCAGTGTCAGCTTGGATTACCTGCCATGCAAGTGCCAGTCATGCATGCTCTGCTTGCCTTGGGCTAGTCTAACTCGTGCTCAAACTTTTCAAAAAGGTTAACGCCTACATCCTCACTGGCTGACATGGGGCATGCAGCCATAATTCAGATTTCATTGCATAGCAGCTGATTTTAGTAGCTGGAGCATCAAATCTGTTTTATCATAAAATCTTTTTTCTCCTTTTATAAAGCACATATAGCTTGTCTTCACACTCTAATCCAGTCATTCAACAGTGAGCTTCCTCACACTGAAAACATGCAGTGAAAACTATCTTAGAGCTGAATCACCAATACCCCTAAGAATGGTGGCTCTCACTCTCTATTCTCCCCCAGCATCTGCTTCTGGAGGTTGTTGGATTGTTTCTTCTCAGTGTATGGAAGTTAAAGCGCACATGGAGAGAAACGAATTCCTAATTTAACTTACCCCTTCCAGGTTTCTCTCATGCTGCAGTACTGCTATAATGATCTGCTGAGATGAACTGCTGCCTCTAGCAATCATCTTCTCTGCCTGCTCACCACCACCTTTCCCCAGCAATGCCCTGGGGCTCTGTAGCACGCAGCTAACAAAGCCAAGTTCCCAAACCTGCCCTGTTTGCCAGAGCTTTACAGTCCTACTTCCTTAACCCTCTTCATCCTTTGCACATCACCACACACAATCCATCCCACTCCCAAACTTGAGAAAAAACACCAGCTGGAAATTTTGTACGAAGGATGCTCTATATAGATGCTCTATAGATGCTCCATTTTTTTTTTTCCCAGGACTTGCTCAATTTCTTGGAATTACTCAGGAGTTATTTTCAAGGTCAACATGCACTTGCCATTAATATTTTTGTGATCTGGATGGTTTGCCTGACACATGATGATGCCTCAACTTCAGCAGAGCTTCACGGGGAAACTGGGAAGGGAAATAAGGACAGGGATGCTGAAGCTTCACCTTAGGGTGGGAATTGCTGCCAGGAACCAGGCTAGAGGTGAGGAAATGGTCTGGAGCATGTGCTGAGGGGTAGTCTGAAAGTTGAGTCTATCAGGCACTTGTCACCAGTGTCTGACATGTAATATAAACAACTGGGCTGATTTTTGAGAGCACACAGAAACAGTCATACTCAGCATCTATACCCACTGAATATCAAGAGGGGTGATATGTCTGCTCTGACTTGGGCCAAAATTGCCACTGCATCTGAAATAGCACATACTTTCAAGTAACCAGGTCATATTTGAATCAGTGACCCAAGCAAAAGGTTCTTTTTGCTCCAGTTATCAGATTAATCTTGGCCCCTGTGATCACTTCTAAACTTCACTAATTTTATTAGAAGGCTTTGCAAAGATCAGATTTATGTCCTTCCACATTCTAAAATCAACTGCTGTGCAATATACCATACGTAATAGCAGTGTCCACATTTTATACCCATTTTATGAGCCATATTTGTTATTCTTTTATTTTACAGGAAAAGAAATGGCAACTTGTCAAAAAGTGAGGGATTTATTACTATTGCTCCCTTTGTCTGGAGAGAAAATGCAGGGTGATGGTGCTTTGGTTTTGCAGTGATCTTCCTTGTATCCTTCCACCATAAAGAAAATCTTTTTATTTTGTTCCATCTCAGGCAAAGGTTATAACCTCTTCCAGGTTATGCTTATCTTAATGCTAACAAATTACTTCTTTTTTTTTTTCATCTTTAGTAATATGGAATTACCATCATTTGAAAGAACTGTTTAGGTTCCTTGACCAGAAGAGGCGTTTAACTATGTCATGTGTGATGTATGGTGCATTTAATTGCTCTGTGCAGCTATTCAAAAAGCATTCAGAAGTAATCATTTAGCATTAATATCCTGGGGCAATTCAAGGTCACAGTACATTAAAAACTAATTCAGAGTAGTTCTAGAATACATTTTTCATATACAGAGATACATAATTCTTTTATGATAAAAGTGACAATGGTATTGCAGCATGATGAGGGGATGTGAGTATTCTAAATACCTTCCTGGTCTTATTGCAAAAGCAGAAAGACACCTTTTCACCATTACTCAACAATTACTGATTTCCAATAAACACAGCACATTCAGATAAGTGGTGATGAACAAATATGCTTACAAGACCAACTTGATTTAGAAGCATTTTTTAACTAAGTGTACCTCATTTCTCTTTTGCTGCTCTTCCTGGAAGTCAAGCTTCTGGACAGAATTTTACGGACAGACCAGCCTGAAACAATTCTAACATGTCCACAGCTAATTATGTGTTTGGTACTCCCATGCAAGAATTCAAAATAAAAATAATATTTTTCTCCTTAAAATAATTGATTTTAGATATGGGAAAGGAGAAAGAAAACATGAGGACAACATTGCCCTCAGGAGTTGCAGAGTGAGTCCTCTCAGAGTTTGGAGGACAGCGCAGTCACCCTCCTCTCTCAGGGAGAGCAAATTCCCTTGAGTTAAAAGTGTACAACACAGAAAACAAAAATATCAAACACATGGCCTGCATGCATCAGAACATGATTAAGTGTAAAATTATTTATAGCCATCCTTGTCACACTTAAACTTTTAGCCACACACTGTACAAGAGAGACAACCTGCAAGTCAGAACTTGTTATGAAAGGAGAAAACAAACAAAGAATTAAAACAATCATTGCTTCTTCACAATTTTACCCAACAGCCATTTTTTGCTCCCTTAGAATGCCCCGAGCACCAAGATAAGAAGCCATTCAGATTGTGCTGCTTTTAGGAAGATCAGGTATATTCTATTGATGCAACAAGACCTCAGCTTGGGAGGAAGAGACTGAGCTGAGCTGAGCTCAAGCCCAGAACAATCCCCTTCTGCAGGGGCTGTATGAGCCTTCCCTCATACTGGGAGGCTACAACTGGTGCTGGAAGCTGGAACTGGAAACTAACCAGATCAAAGCTATGTCATTTGGGTCTGTACCAGCTGCACTTGCAGTTCACACTTCTGCTCTCCTACACAGACATAAAACTTGAACTGAGGACCATCACTGACTTTTTAGCTCTGAGGATGACAGCAGATGAAACGCAATATATAAGCATCAAGAATTGAGTATTGGACACCTGCTGGTGTATAGTGAATTAAAGCACAGTCAAACACAGAGGCTGCCAGACACCAGTTTTTCTGTTTCTGTTAAAAAAGTAGAAGTAAAAGGTTGGTCGCAAAGGGAACCACGAACAGAAACACTGGTGTAGCCAAGAAGTTGAGTGATGTGCTACAACACATCACATACTATTTTCTCACTCCTTCCTTCCATTTTTATATAACCAGTGACGTTTCTAATAAACTAGGCACTTAAATTATTAGTATTATAATGTAAAATCCACTGACAAGCAGGCAAGCTGTATCCCTCATCATCAGCATTACTGACATCAGCTTCATCAGGGCGCATGTATTTCATATTTTAAGGCTTTTGCTTACCTTTATTGTATTTTAATAAAATCCCAATTTCTAAAGGACCAAAACATCACTCTCAAAAGAGACACAAGTAGCAAGCCTGAAGCACAGCACCTACGAAGTGCTGGGCTAAGGTTCCTAAATGGTGGATATGCTGGAAAGTACTTGCTTTTGTATAAATTATCTCACATAGCAACCTGATAATCATCCCTCCATTAGATATATTAGATCAAAGTGAACATTTTAATGTAGAGATCAGCAGAAATTGCTGACCATAAGAACTCCTGGTACAACTAAAGCAGCAATTCCTCTTTAGAAAAAAAGAAGAAAAAATAAAAATAAATGAATTAACATTTGGAAAGGTGATATTTGGAAACTCTTGCTAGTATGCAGAAAGAGTTCAAGCTCAGCTAAGGTACCTCAGATGTGACAACAAGTGCATTAATACACCAAAACAAATACTTGTCTCTGCTGAAACAAGGGATCCGGTAACAATAACTCTACAGTTAAAATGCTCTTATTCCAGTCCTAAGCCACCACTTAAACTGTAAAGATCTCTTTCTTGTGCAGATCTCTGTTCTGCTTTGGTCTTTCTCCTCCACCATCACACAATGTCCTTCTTTTCTGTAGTGCACAACAGCTCTGCAAGTGCTTCACAAGAAAAGTTCATCAGTAGCAAAAGGAATTGTGAAAGCAGTGTGTGGAAAAATATGCTAAAATTATCCTGAAAATATTTGTAAGGAATACTGTGGGAGCCAGTGAGCATCCCAATCAGAGGAATGAGAGAGTCCACTAAAGGGACAGACCCTCAGAGATCTCCCCAGGTCAAGGTGACAGAAAAAACCTCTCCCAGGATGCTTTTTTGACTATGCAGATGTACCCCAGTTCTGTTCCCCCGATTGGCCCATTGGTTTCCCTGCCCCTTTCCCGACTCCGCTCCAGAGGGTTCCTCCCTCCCCATTCTCCCATTGGCCCTGACCCCTTGTCCCTCCCTCAGAGTTTCCCTATGGGTTCCCTTACCCCAGCGCCCCTATGTACCGCCCCTGTGCCCTCAGACCATTGGTCCCTGATGCTCTCCCACCCCCATATAAAAACCTGGACTCCCCAGTGTTTGGCGTCTTCGTCTCTGGAGCCCTTCAGGTGTGGTTGGAATGAACCTACTCTGTGGAACTCTATACAAGGACCCTTCCCGTCTCTTTGCTGTTGGTGTGTCAAAGAAGCCAGCCAGTGTGTGAGTGTGCGTAAAGTGACCCTGCCAAAAGCGGTTTCACTCTTGGAGGGTTGCACCATTTTACCACCCAGCAAACCCTGGCTCGGCTTGGGACAGAATACCTCTCAGAACTTTACTTTTTAAATACCAGCATCTGTCATGCTAGGCATCAGTGTGGCAAAATGTACTGCAGTAGCATTGCATTTTTCTCTGGGATCTTATTATTTATCGGTAGGCAAGCATTAGTCTTTGTGTATCAGTATCCAAAATACTTTTAGTGAAAGTTTATATAAAGACTAAGGAAATTAAAATACTGGTTTTTTGATTCTATGACCTTTTGAATTTGGGGCAAAAAATCAGTTTTTTGAGGAATTGAAGATATCTAAAATTGGGTCTCAGTTTAAAACATAAATTTCAGTAACTAAATTCAATTTTCTTTAGATTTTGATCCTATATTAATAAGATTTTTAAAATAAAAGTGTTGATAAACAACATATTTCAACAATAACCTTTTCACTTTAAAATATCTGTGTATTGATAATGTTATTGTGATCAAGGATAGATTTTTATTTTATTGTTCTCAACTGTTGTACTGTCTGATACAACTGCACAGTAGTGGTGAATGAAGGGAACTATTAACATCCCTTTAATGATTAACATTCTTTTTGAGCATCTTCAAGTGTGCTAGAGCTGTTTGTCATCAAAAGCTCAAACCCTCTCTTTGTCCTTGAGGGCTGATACCTGAATATAAAACACAGTTGGAAAGCCTAAGAAACAACTGGCCATGAAGGGCAATCAAGACAATAGTTAAAATCACAATGACACATAGATAGATGCTTATGTTTTGACTTAGCTTCACTGTCTAGATGACCAGTCTTAATTAGTTCAGCAGTCCAGATAAACACCTGCATAAGAATTAGCAGGTTTTTTCTATCAGTGAAATATTGAAACAAGTTTCAAAGTAAGTATATTCGCAAATACTCTGCTGTGTTGAGAACCTCTTAAGCATGTGTAACACAGACCTATCCAGAAACATGCTGCTGTCACTGTGCCACGTTGTGTACACACTGTGTACAAAGAGATCTTGTGCCCACAAAAAGACCACTCACACATGATTTCCTTGCTAGTTAACAGACAAACAAACATGCCTAAAGGACCAGTTTTCTGACATTATTGATTTTCAGTATCAAATCAGAGGAAGGTCAGAAAGCCACCGCAGTGGCATCAAGAGAAAACTGAACATGGCACACAAGTCAGTACAGAGTCACAACATCTGGTCAGGCAAGGTAACAAGTAAGCTTTCAGGCTGACCTCAGTCCAGCCTGAGCTCACAGTAACTTAAATGAGAACCTGGCAAATCTCTGCACTCCCATTTCCCACCAATGCATCTGATATTATCACTGTGAATTCATTCTCCTGCTCTTTTCTGTAGCTGGTCAATGTGATACAGTACAATGAAAAATCCTCTTTTTCTGTTTCCCAGTCTCATTAACAGAATTGATTTATGCTTTAAAATCCAGACATTTAAAAATCAAAATCTGCAGAAAACAAATGGAAATTTCACATGGCTCCCACTGTAGTCATCCTATGGGCAAAATAATTAATTTTTGAAATACCTTATAACTCTGTGACATGAAGGACCCATTCAGAAAATCAATAAAATAAAAGATCTTTAAAGAAGGGAAGGAGACGACATTTAACAACTAGCCTTGTTCATTCTGTCGTGGGAATATTTTTAATATGCTTTCAAGTTTTCCACCCAACATTTGTTATTCCATTCAAGTAGTCTGATTCCAGAAAGTGCTACACAGACAGCATGACGACCTTTGCAGCACAAAGGCAATGGATTCAAACCCTCTTGTCTGTAGCTGGGGCTGCCACAGAGGACAAAATAGATAGGAAGAACCTGGATATATGGCAATTTTCATTGTAAACTCTCTGCTTTACAGGGACCACATGTTCCTGTCTTCCAGGATTTGTAATTCCTAACCAGATCTTTTCCAGTAGATGACCTGAGACAGGACAGGACAGAGTCAAGATGGAGCAAGCACAGAGCTGAGTGCCGCTGGCACACTGGCGTCACCGGGATGGCACATCCCCTCGCACCTTCCCCAGGTGCTTCTTGGGGACTGCACCCCACCTTTGCCACGGCAGTTCACCCCAGCTGCTGTGCACGTGTGCAGGCTGAGCAGGAGGACAAAGCAGAAGACAAGGGGAAGAAGGACAGATCGCTGCAGAAAGATCATGCAGTGTCCTGAGTATATGTATGGATAATTTTCACCTGCCTAATCTAATTACTTTGGTCCTTGGGAACAAATAATTTCAGTGGGGTTCTGGTTTAAACCCACATTGCTGGGGGTGACAGACCACACGCTGATTTGCTGCACCTTCAAATCCCCCCAGTTATATCTTGTGGGGAGAAGATAAAATCTGTGTTAAAAAGCACACACAGGAATTATATCGCAAAGGAGACATCAGAACAGCAAACTTAATGGCTTAATATTGTACAATATAAAATCATTCCAGTTGAATAACTTTTAATTTATTATAATACATAGATGCCAATTATGCCTGATTTATTAAGAGAAGTTCAGCAACGCCAAGGCCCTGTGTTTGAGTGGTTGCCATGGTACCCAGCTTTTACAAGGACATCTTAAGGATCATTAAAGTGTCAAGGTGATAAGTTTGACAGTCAGTGGATTTAATGATGGATGATAATAATGTTACCTCTTCACATCCCAAACCACATAAGATTCAGGAGGTACAAATTTTAAGAATTTTTTTAAAAGAAACTAGCTGGAGCTGACATGAAATATGTTAACTCAGACTACACTCTGCTCCCTTTAGTGTAAATTCCTTAACTTCAGGGTTTTTTGTGATTTCAGGTTGCCACTATTCCTCAAAGCATCTCAACCTGCTTTTATCAGATCTCACAGGCTTACCCCTGACCAGGAACTCCTGAGCAGTGCAGGAAATCATTTTGAGGCTGAACACTGCCAATCCAGCTCCTAGCAACTCTTACAGAATATTTGATGGTAAGAAGGGAATTGGAAAAAAAAGAAAAAAGGAAAATCTCTGCTGTGTACTGTGAAAGAGACCTGATGGCAATATGTTCAGCATCTAAGCATCTAAGGTCTACCCCAGCTGTCAAGCACAACCAATTCATCTCACATTGGACATGTAACAACCTTAGGCTGGTAATGACTTTCAGTGACTTGATACAAGCCAATAACTCGAATAACTCGAATACAAAAGGATCTGGAGGCCTGAGCACAACCCTGAGACTTAAAGATGCCCATACAGGAGCCATCATGATGTTATTTTAGGTGCTTTTTCCTGTTCTGGTGCAAGAGGTCATCCTTCAAATAAGTAGCTGCATAGGAAGGAGAGTTCTCACTGCCACACACAGCACTCTACCGCTTTCCTAACAGCAACAGCTACCACACAGTCTGCTGTTTTTTGAAAATACTATATCCTTGTGCTTTTCTCTTTTAACCTGCCAGGAACATTACTCACGTAAGATCTCTGAAAAAAAAAAAAATAGTTAAGTCACTGTCCCTTGCTTTGTAAACTGTAAAGTGGTGCGACTATGTATCCCCTTCAGTGTGATGACAATGTCATCAGGCTGATAATTCCTAGGATACCACTGCTAATTTCAACCCTTAGTTCTGCTCAGAGCTAAAATCAGCAACATTTTCATGTAGCAATTTACCAGTTTATCCTCACTATGGATTAGAGTCAGACTTCACAATCTCTTTTTAAGAGCAAATCTATTACACTGACACTGTTTTCAACCTGCCCATTGGACTGGTGTAAATAAAAGACAAGGGATTACAGACCTAAACTCCAAACTCACCACTATCAGCCAGCACTTGTGCCTACTAAGCTGTTCTTCTTTGCCAAGCATCACTGTGCCAGGTATTCCATGTCTAGTGTAAACATATTTGACAAGCATAATCACAGTTTAGCTCTAGTATCTTCTAGTAAAGCTACTCTGCTGACATGAGAATAATAGTCTAGGACAAGTACATAATGTTTTCCAGTCATTCTAAACAATTCTGTGCATACTTTGCTCCAGGAGAACAATTTTTCCTGTGCCAACATGGACTCTCTTGCTTGACTTGGCCTGTGTTTTTGGCATAAGTTCCAAGCCTTGACAACTTCCTCCATGTCACTAATCATTTGGGACAAGTACTGGCTCTACCTTGGATCTTTCAGTCCCTGAATAACTTTTGTGTATTCATGCAAAATACATTTTTCAGTACCATTTTAGGCAGCGACATCCTGGCACTTCTAGACCTAGGGGTTCCTCAGTTTGTGGAACAAGAGTCTAGACAAATCATGGATCTTGACCTCCCTGTCCAAGCAGCCTGTGCTTTCCAGAGAAATCACTCAGTCTCTGTCAAGAATTCACATGGATCTGAACAAACTGAGGATACCCTGTTCTGGACCTATTTCTATTGCAGAGATTCTCCTGATTTAGGGTAGCTTAAACAGGATGCACAGCAGTTTCTCAGGAATTTTTGCTGCTTAGGTTATTGAGTTTTGCAGATCTTCTCATATGATGACTCTTTTTTTGCATCATTTAGTATTACACAAGCCTACTGGGAAGCATTTATTCCCTTTCCCATGCTTCATCCTGGACTGAGCTGTTTCTGCTTTTTTGCAAGTTCAAATGTTGGATATTACTGTTTCCTAAATGCCTTGACTTGGAGTGCAGTCATGGTCCTTTTTCTTACCAGATAGCTTTTAAAGACTGCAAGATTTGTTTTTAAGATTTGATGTTATAGAGAATTTGATGACCTGTTACATCACAGTCCTTGTGAGTAAAATATTTCCTTCCTGTAATTCATTTTCATACAGTTTGCAGTATTCTTCAAATTTATTAACCACAGCTCGAGGGTTAGTCTATCCTACCGATAGCATAGGTTACCTGAAAATAAGTGAAGTGAGCCACTATCATCAACCAACACCAAAACCAAAAGATGCTTTCTGAATTCTTCATTCTTTCTTTGTGCCAGCTGATCAGTACCACAGAGTAAAAACCTTCCTTTACCTCCTTCCATGTTTCCAAAGAATAGCAGATTTACAATGGGCTCAGTTGCTTTGAAACTTCTGCGTCCTGGTGCCACTTGGTTTTAAAAGTTTCATAATGGACACATACTTACTTTGAAAGCACTGTTTCCAATACTGCTTAATTTATAGAGCACTGACCTCCCAAAAGCACAGTTTTCAGTTTTCTGTTATTGCTCACAGTGCATGAATTTTATTAAACAAAATGTTCCACTATGTCTATTGAGAATCAAGAATTTTCACACAGTTCAAATGTGTGTTCTCTGTCAAAATACATAACTTTCATCTTGGACATTGATTTGATTTGAAATCTAATTGGATTCTTTGAAACAATAGTTGCCATTTTAACACTTGATTTTGTTGTGGTTTTTTCCTGTTGAAAATCAGACTTTCTCGTCCAAGAAATTGTGTAAATGCACATGATGTTTCTGAAAAGAACTTTTATTAAAGAAACTTGGTGATTGCCTTTCTTTTCCATTCCCCTGAATACTTCTGCAGCTTCCCATTGTTCCTTTTCCATGCTTGGTGAGCAATCAAGATTTTGACAGATTTTTCCCTGAAAGAGAAGTTTAAAACAGGAGAGCAATTATGTCAGAAGCAATCACTCTGCTGTGCCCAGTCACAGCACAGAAACAGTATCACATGATTTACGACTAACAGCAGCCCAACAGCACGATTCAGAATCATCATCACTCACCAGCTGCAATGTAAATCATCTGAATGGATGCTTTTTCAAAAACATGGATATTGAATAAATCAGAGGAAATCACAATTGCTTGGTTAATGTCCACCAAACAGGGAGGGAGTCCAAATTTGTTGACTAAATTATTTGTTAAGAATTATTCACTCACTTCTACTTATCACCATCTTTGCCAAAAGCCCCCAGGCTCTCCCAAGTGTTAGATCAGTACTAAATGCTTGCTTCATAGTGCAATGACTAGTGTCCAAATTAATCTCCTAATAGGAAAGTTTGTGGCCAACCTTCTGTAACTCATATCTGTGAGGAAACAGGTTCTCCATTTGCAGACAGAAAATGGAGCTGTTTTCTCTTAAGCGGAGAGCTGCCTATTGTGTCGGTAATTACTAGAAGGCCTGTGTTGACCTGCCAATGAGGTAGTATATCTAAATACCTGAAGTGAAGGAGAAAAGCAGAAATGAAATCAGAGGCCCCATCTGTTAGACTATAATGATTGTGCTATTTGAAGGCAGAAAGGTTTGTCTGAAGCAGCTGGTTTCTCTCCAAGTGACCTTTTAGCATTTCTGCTTTTGCTGTCTGACAGATGTGTCAACTCAATAATTTCAAAAGCCCCTGAGTAAATAACCAATTGTGAGCAAGGATGACCCAAAGCGATGACAAAATGGGTGCACACACAGCACATTACAGAACATAATACCTACTGAAAGAACAGGGAACATTATCGAAGAGGAAAAACATTTTACTCTTTATTTTTGAGTAAATGGTTTTCCTGATCACAGATCAGTTGTTTTCGAGGAAAAAAAGGAACTGTGAAGTGAATGGAAGGGCATTGTGGCATGTTTGCCCTTGGAGCATGTCCGTAAGCTGGCTGCAGGACTCAGGTGTCATCTCAGAGCTCAAAATGGACTTCAGCTCCCTCCCTTGGCCCACAGATGGGAAGAAGGACTGAAGGCCACAGCTAATTCACTGTGAATTATTGGGGAACGGCAGAGAGGTGACTGCAACCAGACAAGACCCAATCAAATTTAAAGTCCACTGAAGAATTTTCAAAAGTGGTGCAGATTCTGCTTTTAACCCAAAATTGAAGTCTAGCTGAGGGGAAAGCCCAGAGCAATCAGAGACCCCTGAACATGCTCTGGTTTGATGATGCACCAGCTGCTTTGCTGAGGGCCCACACCATTAGAAAATCCTTCTCCTGCACTGCTATCACAGACCCCTCCACAAAGAGTCAAATCTGCTCTATTTAGTCATAGTTAGCCTAGCTGCACTTCAAAGAGCTTTAAAAGAGCTGCTGGCCCTGACAGCACCAAGTCAATCCCCGTTCTGCCAGTGAAGAGCAGTGCCACAAACAAACAATTAGATGTCAATGCATGCTTTATGTTGGCTGGATCCCCTTGCTTCCTTATGATGTGGTGTAAAGTGATAACAAAATAAACCTTTCTATTCTCACTTTAGTCGGTAGAAGTAGATAAGAGCCCATTTAAGATTGAAAGAAGGGCAATGCTGAAAGTCTGGAGAATGTTCATCCTTCTATGGATCTGTCTTAAATTCTCTCCCCACCTGTTTCTTTAGGTGTAAGATATGATGAATAATATTTCCCATAATGATGCTGTGAGCTATAATTCATTAACTTCAATAACGAATTCTGAGCTTTTGTAAAGAAGGAAAGAAGTGCAGAGGATTACTGAGTGTGAGTGTTGGCATATTTTTTTTTTAATTGTACATTTGCCATATATAAATCACATCTCAAAAGCTTGATTGTCAGAAAGTTTGACAGTGCTATCAATGAAATTATGTCTCTCAGGTGTTATGAGTCTGTCTGAGCAGGGCCAGTGTGCCCAGGCTGTGAACAATTGCCATGTAAAAATTTAGCCGCAATGTCCATCAAAATTAGAAAAAAGCAGAACTCTTAATTAAAATATGCTTTCAGTGTAAGAACAGATAGCTATCTTTATTTGAGAGAGACCTGAGGATATTTAAAGAATTATAATTAATTTACCAGAGGAACAAATAAAAATGTAACTACAACTGGTGCTGATCATACACATACTCTGAGAATGTCATTATGCCTATACTAAGAATATATATATATGAACTTCTTTTTAACCTCTAATGACATATTCTAATTCAATAGACCTTAAATCCATTCTGTACAATAACAATCACAAGCCTGTGGGCTTGGAGTTACATTAATGAAGTTTTTAAAATTTCAGATTTCATGTGGTTGTTTCCAATTTTGTCACTGATTGGCCATTCTAATTGGAGTGCAGTTGCTGATGTGCATCCAGCAGGAGCTGGCAGTGTTTTAGTTTTGGAGTTTCAAGCTTTTAGAAAACCAACAAAACTTGCAGAACTGAAATTCCTCTTCACCAAAAATCAAGAAACAGGTTAGCTTTTACTCTCTAGTGGTCAAGCAAATTTCCTTAGCCTTCCTGCAGGCATGTCAATTTCAATGATGGGAGGAAGACTCAGATTCCACATCCATGAACGTGTCAGCCTTTGCCCTGATTCAGTGACATAGATCCTACTGTTACTAAATAGGTTGAGAGGATGACAGGCATTTGGAAATTATTTTAATTAGAGAGGAATCATTTGAAGTTTTAAACTGTGAGATTTATAACCAGAATTAAAATTCCACACTTCTACAGTCTTACAACATGTTTATTGAAGACTCATGCCTTTGAAAGAAATCTATCTCATTTTTGGCAGGAAATATTAATTGGATGATAGTTCCACAACATAACCCCTAAAAATAAAAACCCTTTTCATATTTAGCTCTCTTAAGAAATAAACCAACTCTAGGTGTTTGAACCCGCATGGGTCCAAACCTGACGCAACTCCACCTAACACAGTTTGCCGAATTTAAATTTTGAATGTGAGTTATTGCCGTCTCGTGTGGAATTGTCATAGGTGATGGATTAGTTCCCCTGAATTTACATGGGGGCTGACCTCAATCCTCACCTCCCCCATTCTTCAGTTCTATCACAGTCTTCACTTCCTTGAAGCTGGAACTGACCCTTGCAAGGGACACGAAGAATAATTAAAAGGGCTTTATACAGGTATTTTAGCCAGAAAAGGAAGGTCAAAGAAGATGTACCCCTCAATAAATAACACTAGAAAACTGGTAGCAGCAGATGAGGAAGCCTCAGTCTTCTCACACCTCTCGAGTGGATGGACAGCAAGATGGGAACTAGGGAGGCAAAGTGCTTCACACTGTACATAAAGATCAGGTTCATGACCACCTGAGGAACATGAACATACATAAGCCTATGGGACCTGATGAGGGGCATCCCAGAGCCCTGAGGGAACTGGCTGATGTAGCTGCCAAGCCATTATATTTGAAAAGTCATGGCAGGCAAGGGAATTCCCAGTTTACTGGAAAAAGGGAAACATTTTACTCATCTTTAAAAAGGGTAGAAAGGAGGAGTCTGGAAACTACCAACCTGTCAGCTTCACCTCTGTGCCTGGGAAGATCATGGGACACATCCTCCTAGAAGCTATGCTAACGGACATGGAGGACAGGGAGGTGGTTCAGGACATCCCACATGGCTTCACCGAGGGCAAGTCCTACCTGACCAAACTAGTGGCCTTCCATAATGGAATAATTATATCAGTGGACATGAGAAGGGCTACAGGTGTCATTTATCTGGACTTCTGTAAAGCCTTTGACACTGTCTCCACAACATCCCTCTCTCTAAATTGGAGAGACATGGGTCTGATGAGTGGACTGGTAGGTGGATGAGGAAATGGTTGGACAGTCGCATACAAAGGCTAGTGGTCAACAGCTCAAAGTTCAGTGGACATCAGTGACAACTGGTGTCTCTTTGGGGTTCATACTAGAACCAGTGTTATTCCATATCTTCGTTAATGATGTAGATGAAGGGATCGGGTGCACCCTCAGCAAATTTGCAGATGACACCAGGCTGAGTGGTGTGGCTGACACACCTGAAGGAGGGGATGCCATCCAGAGAGACCTGGACAAGCTTGAGAAGAAAGTCCATGGGAATCTCCTGAGGTTTAACAAGACCAAGTGCAAAGTGCTGCACCTGGGTTGGGGTTGGGGTATCAACACAGGCTGGAGATGAACAGATCCAGAGCAGCCCTTTCGAGAAGGATTGGGGGTGCTGGTGGATGAGAGGCTGGACATGACCCAGCAATGTGCACTTGCACCTCAGAAAGGCAAACGTGTCCTGGCTGCATCCAAAGCAGTGTGGGCAGCAGGGTGAGAGAGGGGATTCTGCCCCTCTGCTCTGCTCTGGTGAGACCCTACCTGCAGTGCTGCATCCAGCTCTGGGGTCCCCAGCACAGCAACCTGTTGGAGCAAGTCCAGAGGAGGCCACCAAGATGATCAGGGATGGATCACCTCTCCTATGAGGAAAGGCTGACAGAATTAGGATTGTTCAGCCTGGAGAAGAGAAGGCTTTGAGGTGACCTAGTTGCAGCCTTCCAGTACTTGAAGGGAGCATACAAGAAAGATGGAGAGAAACTTTTTACAAGAGCATGTAGTGACAGAGCAATGGGGAATGTTTTCAAATTGAAGGAGAGTAGGCTTAGATGACATGTTAGGAAGAAATTCCTAATGGCTGAGAAGAAGCTGGTGAGGCACTGGAAGAAGCTGTCCAGAGAAACTGTGGATGCCCCATCCCTGTAAGTGTTCAAGGCCAGGCTGGACAGGGCTCTGAGCAACCAGTTCTAGTGGAAGGTGTCCCTGTCCCTCACAGGTGGATTGGAACTACATGATCTTTAAGGTCCCTTCCAACCCAAGGCATTCTATGTTTCTATGATTCTCCCTCCCTTCCTTTAGACACGGCAGCAACTGCTCTCAATCACTTGCAGGGCTGGACCTGAAAATTCTGCAGGAAGCTGTCCCCAGAAGTATGGCTAACTTTCCTTGCATCCCTCCTTGATGGAGGAAAGCCATTTTCAGACCAGGGCCCGTGAAGGTGATTCACTAAATTTTATTTTGTGGTAATGTAATGCAGGATCTTCAAGGATGGAGTTCATTATAACTGGCTCTGGTTACTGTCATGACTATGGGAACACAGAGTCAAGACTATGGACACTCTGCACAGCTCCTCTTCCCCTTTCAGTGCTCAGAAACTTTACATTCTGTCTCATGGAATCCACAAAACATTCAAGAAATAGACAGATGGCTTCACTGCAAGAGCAGCCAAGTTAGCGAAAGCCTCTACAGAGTTAACCCCCAATGGCTGGCAATGTCCATACTAATGACCAATCACACCAGAAAAGCAGCTCTCTCAAATGTCTTTTGTATAGTGCTTCATGCATTCCTATACTTTTCTTTCTTTTGACTTCAGAAACAAAGGTGGGGAGGGGGAATCTGGCCCTCAAAATGTAAGAACAAAAGAGCTGGCAAACAAATCCTGTGTGCTCTAAGCCTACATACCAGCCCATAAGCAACAGGTCACAGCTTTATTAAACTATTTAATATGCAATACCAGAAATGTAAGATAGATACCAGAAGTATAAGGTGCATATTTCACATTTTGGTTCATACTGCTATCCTACCTTCTCAGACTAGTACTTTAAAATAATCCAACACACTAAACCAGTTGTCAATGACAGCAGCAGAAGCTTGTCATGACTGGGTGTCTTGGAGTCAATGAGAAACTAAGGAACTGTGCTTGTTAACTTTTGCACTTACTTTTTTTACTGTTCTCTAAGTTGCTGCTATATTTAGAAAAAGTCCATGTCTATCTCCACTAGGTTTTTATGCAAGTTTTTTGTGAAATCACATTATATACTCAAGGTCAGCAACCATTGAGTCAAATTATTTATCAAGTCATTACCCAGATGCAGTGCCTAACATTAGCTGCCTTATGATGCAATTTGCACTAGGAAAAAAAAAAGAGAGCAACTGCCTCTATGAGGAACAAGGTATATTTAACAACCACACAGTATTAATTCATACAAAAGTAGCTTTTCAATCATGATCGTGTTAGATTGGAAGATAAGAGAGAACAGCTTCAATTTGCAAAAGACTTTTTTTCGAGAGGAGAAGCAAATATTTTGACTGTGTTTTTCTGTTCTGCTTTAACTGCTTCAGGGGCTTTTCCTATGCATTTTTTTGCAACACTCTGTTATGGTTCCTGGCAACCATTGATTTTTTTCCTGTGTGTTTTCTTCAAAGGTAAAATTAACATGGCTGTTTTCATATAACAACTTCAGTTTACCCTGCACCTTTTCTGAGTAAAATTATTTTATCTCTTCGGTGCTGTGGAGCCATAGGACAAATGGAACTCCACAGAACAGGATTGCTGCATGTACAGTAAAAATACACATGGCCTTCTTATTGCAGCTTATTACAGAAGATTTTTCATCAGACACACAAGTGATTGATTGGAAAAATTGAGGACTGATCTGCAGTGTAAAACTCCTGTTGGCCTTAACAGGAAAGCAGAATTTCAGAGTCTCCTAGGCTTGGTACTGATGGTCCATACCTCACCTCAAAATAAAATCCATAGTTTCATTCACGAGGTCTCTTTATTGAGATGCAGCATAGTTCTCTGCAGGCAGTGGTTGAAACTCCTCAGTAAGTGGATTCAGGAGACCAGTCTCCACCCCATTTCTCAGGGGTGCTGCTCAGGAGAGATCAGGTTCTCAATAAAAAGGACCATCACTACTTACATGTGTCTTAAAGGCTTTTGGAAATCAGACAAGCCCATCATCACAGTCTCTGTTCTATTTAAAAAAGCCTCAGTGGAAATAGAGTGTAAGGAAGGAAAAAGATCCCAAGATTTATCCCAGAGATGACGTGACCCAAAAACAGGACGCATGGATTTACAAGACAGAATGACATCTGTAAGGCATCCTCAGAATCTTCAGGGTGAAAATCTCTTTGGATACTGTTACTGAGCACCATATAAATAAGCATCTTAGAAACTACTTTCCCTTAACCACTTTTACCACATCTGTCCAGATTTGCTATTTCTAGATCACCTAATATAATACCCAGGTGTTTCCTTGTGTCAGAATGGTAGCTGGAATATGCTGAGATGTTTCTATTACTGACTCATGAGCACTAATTCATGGGATATGAAATCAGGGCAGCCATCTACAATAGCCTTATCTTTAGAACAGATTTCAGCTGAGACTTCCCAAGGTCCATATCTGCTCAGCTTTGGGCTGCAGAGTGAGATCCCTTAAATACAACTTTCCCAGTTGTACATTTCTTACTGCAAGGATCCTATTTGTTGACAGGTGAAAAAGAAAAGAATCAGGCTGCCTGGTATGTTTTTGGCCTCATATTAAATTTCAGTATCTAAGTAATACCCAGATACCATAGTGGATGGGAAACTGCTGTAATAAACACAGCATGGAAACTGGAAAAGGAAGCAATGTAGCCATCTAGAATGTTATCACATACCTGAATCCATCTAAAATGGGAACAACACTAGTAAAAAAACATCTAGTATGTCTTCATTAAAAGTCTGAAGAAAAGTGGTGGGCCACAAATTCTCTCAGACAAAGTCCAAACTTAAAAAAACCCAAGATGTGTACAAAAACTCCAGACTGCTACAGAAATCACAGGCAGATAAGGAACTAGTGGGGAGCTCCCCCTCCAGACCCTTCATCATCCTCATGGCCCTCCTTTGGACACTCTCTAATAGCTTAACCTCGTTTTTATATTGTTGTGCCCAAAACTTCACACAATACTCGAGGTGAGGCCGCCCCAGTGCAGAGCAGAGTGGGACAATCCCCTCCCTTGCCCAGCTGGTGATGCTGTGCCTGATGCCCCCCAGGACATGGTTGGCAGCCTCCTGGCTGCCAGGGCACTGCTGACTCATATTCAGCTTGCCATCAACCAGGACTCCCAGGTCCCTTCCTGCAGCACTGCTCTCCAGCCTCTCGTTCCCCAGTCTGTACATCCAAGATTGCCCCACCCCACGTGCAGAATCTGGCACTTGTCTGTGTTAAACTTCATACAGTTGGTGATTGCCCAGCCCTCTAGCCCACCTAGGTCTTTCTCCAGGGCCTCTCTGCTATCAAGGGAGTCAACAGCCTCTCCCAATTTAGTACCAGTGGAAAACTTACCTAGTATGCCTTCAAGTCCTGCATCCAAGTTGCTTATGAAGATGTTGAAGAAAATTGGCCCTGTGAAGCCCCACTAGTGACCAGTCACCAGCCTTATGTCACCCCATTTACTATAACCCTTTGTACCCAATGCAGGAGCCAGTTACAGGGTCATTTTTCTTGCCCTTCCTGAAAACTGGGACAACATTAGGCAGCTTCCAGTCAACTGGGACCTCTCCAGATTGTCAAGACCATCCAAAAATCACTGAGAGAGGCCTTGTGATGATGTCTGTCAGGTCTTTGAGTAGTCTTGGATTAATCCTACTAGGACCTATAGACTTACAGGGATCCAGCTGGAGCAGCAAATCCCACACAAGTTCAGGTTCAACTGAGAGTTTATTATTCTCACAGCCATGGTCCTCCAGCTCAGGACACTGGGACCTTCTTAGTTCATCATCCATGGTGAACACAGAGGCAAAGAATGCATTAAACACCTCTGCCTTGTCCAGGTCCCTGTTTGTGAGGTGCCCATCCTCATCCTGTAACAGGCTGGTGTTATTTCTATGCTGCCTTTTGCCATTAATATATTTTAAATAACTTATTATTGTCCCTCACATTTCTGGCCAGCTTCAACTCCAATTGATCTTTGGCTGCATGAATTTTCTCCCTACAGTGACAAGCTGCACTTCTGTATTCTTCCCAGGTCACCTGACCTTGCTTCCACTGGGCACACGCCCTCCTTTTTTGCCTTAGACCCAAAAAATATTCCTGTTCAGCCAAGCCAGCCTTCTGCCTTACTTGCTTGACTTCCAACATTTTGGAATTGCCCATTTTTGTGCCATTAGGAAGTGGTGCTTAAAAAGAGACCAGCACAATGGACCCCAGCACATTCAAAAGCATTTTCCCAGGAGACTTTTCTCACTAGTTCCCTGAGCAGCCTGATCTCTGCTCTCCTCATGTCCAGAGCTGAGGTTTTTCTGCACTTTTCCTCTTGTCAACAAAGATTTTAAACTCGATCACTTTGTGGTTGTTGTGGCCAAGATGGCACCAGTCACCACATCGCTCATGAGATCCACTCTGCTGACAAGCAGCATATCAAGGAGGGCATCTTTCTGAGTCAGCTCCCTTGGGACCTGTACCATGAAGTTATCATCCAGATGTTTTAGGAATCTCTTGGACCTGTTCCTTACAGCTGTGTGATGCTCCCAGTTAATTTCCAGCCAGTTGAAGTCCCCTATAAAGGGCAAGGGCAGTTGATTTGGAAGTGTCCCTTAGTTCCTTGAAGAATAATTCATCAGCATCATCATCCTGCCTGGGAGGTCTATAGCAGACTCCAGTGATGACATCTGCATTATTTGTTTGTCCCTTAATCCCTACTCAGAGGCTCTCAAGTACTCCATTGCCAATTGTGAGCTCCATATATTCCAGCCCCTGCATCACATAGAACACCACCCTCCTGCCTTTTCTGCTCCACCTATTCAAGCAAGTTGACTTTGCATAATTTTGTTAATTTAAAACTTCAGCTAAATTAAATAGACTTGTATTTCACTATAACTCATTAGAGATTTAGGACTAATTCCACTCAAAATTTGTCTAATACTGATTTTAAGGATATTTGCATTTCTAGTTAAATAAGAACATTAAAACATTATTGCAATAATAATATATTGTTAACTTACAAATTGCAAAGATTACTGACATTTATTTCATTCTCCCACATAATATTTGGATGCATTGAATAAACATTAAAATCCTGGAAACTGTTTCCTGTAACCTGCTGTAGTAAAAGCTGCTTAGATACAGACTTGCAGACTTACAAATACTTTTAGTGTAGATAATTTTAAAGGATCTCACTGGCTTAGAGCCTAATTTAAACCTTAAAAAAAGGCATCTGATTCTGGCATTGCATAAACCTGTGTGGAATCTCTGGAGAATGAAGCTATGCATTGAGTAACACATGGACTTCCAGAGCTCATAAAGAAGTCATAATTTTTCTACCAAATCATGCCCTAGTGGATTTAAAGATGCTATGGTCAAAATTATAGCATGAACATGATACTTGAGTAATGTGTATCTGCATTTAATAAACATCTCCTTCAGACAAATGCAGTTGTGCAACACTAAAGGCAGCACAATCAACAGAGAGATAACGTGTGCAATCCTGTTAAAGATTTCCTGAAAGGATAAAGCTTTTGATGGAATGACAGTTAGCCTTAACTAAAAAAAAAAAAAAGGAAAAAATAAAGAGGAGGAGGAAAAAGAAATCCTTCTATGAGTTGAAAAGGACAAGTGACTATAAAAATGTAATCAGTCAATCCCCAATTGAGAAATATAAATAGAAGAAGGGCTATTAGCCCCAGAGATGTCATCTGTGTCCCTCCTCTCTATGTCTGTGCAGGGGATGTGAGGGAGAGACACAGGATGCAAGGCAAGGGAGAGATGCATTGAACTGGCTCACCTCCCTGTGCAAAAGTAGGTTATGATATTATACCATCTGTTTTTCAGTCAATAGTAAGACTTCTTGCTCCTCAGTGCCTTGCGACACTGGCTTGTAAAATGGACACTTAGTTCCACTTTCATGACTAAAGAAGCAGAAAACAGAAGAGTACTCAACTATTAAAGGAACAATAAGAATTGAGGTAATTGATTAATTTGGTAGCTGAGCTTCAGATATTACCATAATCCTTTTCTTGAAGTTTCTACCAACCAGCCTAGGTCCCAGTGCTCCGAACAGGAGCCCATCAGGCTCTAAGCACACCACTAGGGAAAAAGGGAGGTGGGTTTGTGTACATGCAACAGAGGTCTTGGGCTTCTTTTGTACCTTTGCTGACCAGGATGGACGTGCCATACAGGCAGTACTCTGGCTGGCTGAGATAAAGAGGAGGAGGGCATCAGGGAGAGAGACAGAAGACCCTGGATGGGGTTGTCTCCAAGCCAGACAAGCAGCTCCTCTGCTCTGCAGCAGCAGCTTTGCAGGTTGCTCCTCTGCAAAAACATGTTCATTTATTTCTGTCTGCTGAATCTAATCACATTCCCTTCACTGTTTGTAACAGTTTTGTTCCCTTTCTAAATCTTTTCTGGATGTGTAAATGTAATATTTAATATCATGCCTTGTAAAAGCTACGCTCTGAAAATGGACAGATGTTTCCAAGTAGGTAATGAGTAACATCTTTCTCCCGCTTTCCTGGCAGATGCAGCAGGAAACAAATACATATGCACACATAGGTTACACTCCTCTTAGAGAAATAATGTTACTGGCAGTTTCTTTTCAGTGGCCAAGCTGGTCAAAGAAAATTATTTTTTCACAGCATTTCATGTAACGTAACAGTTGGACTCGATGATCTTATTGGTCTTTTCCAACCTAACTGATCCAATGATTCTGTGATTCAACATCTAATTTTCTCTTTTAATTGGCTGAAACACAATAACAATCCCCCCTAAAGCAGGTCAAGCCACCACCAGCTTAATCCAACAGCCATTTCAATCTGAAGAGCAGGAAAAATAGATACTGGTTTTCATACTGTATGTTCTGTAATACAAATTACATCAGTCATAGGAAGTCATTCCAGTCATACAAATAAACTAACAAATATTCATATAAAAAGGGGGAAAGAAACCCAAAGGATGTTTCTTTTCAAGTGCAGAAAAAAACCCATCAATAATCTGCCTCACACAAAAATCCAACAGGTATGACCTTTGCTGGGGAAAGGGAGCAGGTGGTCAGTGCATGCTCTGTGCACTTCATGAGAATAGGTAGCTTTTAAGGTGGACAAAACATTAAATATATCAAATCTGGCATATCCAAAATCACTTTGAAGATCTTGATGCACATAATACTGGCTAAAATCCCCAAATTCCAAATACTAACTTCCCTGATTCTTGTCAAAAATTAAGAGGTACACGTAGAGATCAAGGCATAAATGATGCCTTCCAGTTTCAGGACCCAAGATTTCCTCACTACACATTTTTTTAATGTGCATTTTTCCTGTTTTCCCAACACATTGACATATTCGGTTCCACAGCCATTTCTTCTGAATGAAAACTTAGAACTATGGACCAAATAACTTCTCCAATATCTTTCTTCTGCTCTGGAAATTTCAGGACAGGTCTGATATTCACAGGATTATTATTCAGAATTGTCCATGGAGCTAAGCACACTGTGCAGAGTTCAGCCCCTGGGTTATTCCCTTTGGCTACCTGGCTGCTCGTGGTTAGGGGTGGCACAGGATTGCTTGTGTCAGATCATAAGCTATCATTTCCAGATGTCTGACAAGACTTTACAAATTGAAACCTAAGTGATAGCCACAAAGGCAAGCCCAGCACAAGCCTTCACACAAACAAATAGCAAGATCAGTGTGTCTGGATCTGACACACTGAAAGTTAAAAGCAAAACAAATCACCAATATGAGCCTACCTAGAAAACCATCAATATGGGTTGTAATTGTTTCAGCAGAATAACAGTTTATAAATACATCTTGAAGAATTCATAAATGTCAACAGACTGCATTACTGTCTTTTAGAATACAAACTATGGTTTAATAGGAATAAACTTCCGCAGATCTTTTCCCTCCTCCTATAGCATTTAGCAAAGAACTGTTGTTCTCTAATGGATGGCTTTAAAAGCTCTATATAATTGATTCATTCTTTCTATTTTTCAGTGACATTCTGGAGTTATTTCTGCAGACTATTCTTGGTTTCCCTCCTACCAGCTTCTCCTGACACTTGCCTAAGGGGCTTCTGCATTTGAAATTAACAATTGCAGAAACCTCTTTAAACTTTAGTTCTCTATCTTTATTTTTGCCCTTCTTTTACATTGCCATAACAGCAGCCTGCATTTTGCTGTAAGAAACCCACTGGGCACGATTTATTTCGCTTCCCGAAGTAGGAAAAATTTGAACTTTCAGGAAACTATGCTGAATTTTTGAACAGCTCCCAAGTAACACATAACCTTACTCACCTGCCATGTCCTTTAAAAGCCCAGCAGAACACACACTGCTTAGCAAGACCTGGGGCAGATTTATTAAATATATAGAAGATGCAGCTGGTCTGTGCCCACATGCCAGAGGGGATAGGGTCTTGCATCTCCAGTTGACAGGGCAGGAGGTACCTCTCCATTTCTTGCTCCAGGTCCCACAACAGACACTCAGCAAAAAAAAAACTTTAAAACAAAGAAACTAAACAAAACAAAAAAATTTTGCAAATAAATAAAAAATAAAAGCACTCTGATACATATGTGGCTCTAATCATGATTCATTGGATCCCATTTCATCACAGGAAGAGAAATAGGGAAATAATTTTGTCTATAAACAGTCTTTTGAAGAAAGGAAATAATCAAGAATATATAAAGAATATATTCCAGAGGAAGCCTTAAGACATGGGCAGACTTGACTCCTCAGAGGGAGGGGAGATTTGCTGCATAGCTAAGGTGCAGTCCAAGACATCTGACTACATCCCCAGCTGGATCACTAAGACTCTGTGTGACCTTGGAAGTTAAACATCTCCAGTATAACCCTGGCCCTGTTAAAATCAACAAGCAAAATTCCCATCAGCTTCAACATTGCAGAGACCTTACTGTTTGTGCTTCAGCCTTCCTGCAGTTTACTGACATCTGTACCCAGGAGCCACAGCCCCTCCTGAGCACACGCAAACAGTATACCAATAAATTTAGCAAGTGACATGATCCCAAATACCATAAACCACACGGCTGACATGCTCATATCAATGGAAATCGCAGGTGCCTCTGAAGCAGCCTAGAGCATTAATTACTATAGTCCTGTTAAAGTGCCCAGCCTCTACTTCTACAGATAATGACCAAGATGGGCTTGTCATGGTGCAACTGGAGACCTTGCACTCCACATGTAAGGTAGGATAAAATCACCAACTGCAGAGGGAAGCAGTGATAAAGAGATGAGCCTAGGCAATGTGCCGAGCAGTCTCTTAGGCTAGCTGCTGTGAATTTTGGGGGGTCATCATGGCATACGCTAATTTTAGGGAAGGCTTTGAAGCTGCTTCACCAACAGTGATGGAGAGTGCTTTGTGAGAAGAGGAAACAGGAAGGGAAGGATGCACACACCCCATTTGCTTGTAAGGACATAGATCAGAGCTAATGATAGTCTGCCAAAGCCCAAAACTCATCCAGAAATAATGACATAGCAATGAATACCAGCAAATAAAACCCTCTGCAATGTTTAGTTAGTTCTGACACAGAGATATCTAGAGACATAGAACATGGTAAAGCAATCCATGTATTTGAGCACCTGATATGTTGTTAGCAGTATTCTATCTATATGGAGTCCCTAAGAGAAACACATGAACTTCCAGAAAAGGTTTGAGTGCTTTGGAGGTGATGGTGATTTAAAAGAGACACTAGAAGAATAAAAGAAGACCAGGAAGATAGTGGTTAATTGACCTTTATTGTGCCTTCTGGTTCATTTAGAAATGGAAATTAAATTAACATGATAATTCAGTCCTACTGTGTTAAGACTGCTATAAACCCATTAAATTTTATGGCCACTGATTTAACATTTTTTTTCTATTAAGCTGGTTTAATTTTCAATATTGTTGTGCAGGTTCTGAAAAGTGGTAGCTTGAAAGAACTGGGGTGGATGAACAACTGTGTAGCTGCTTGATGCCAGTGGCTCAGTTATTGAAAAGCATGAGCCCAGCCTTTCACAGGCGTTCACTGATTCTGGCACCCACCCTACGCAAAGCACAGGGAAATACCCAGTAAAATATGGGTTTCCATCTTTTCCAGAGTAAAATTAAGCCTGCCTGCCAACCAACACCCTAAATTTAGTATCAAGGAAAGAAGGTAATTCTTTTGAACTGTGCTCTGTCCTGATTCCATATGCTTGTTTCAAGATATTTGAAAACAGGGCTCACATTTGCTGTGTCACCTTACTCCTTCCTTCTGTTTTCTGGGCAAAATCTTCTGAAAGAAAAAGTGATGTACATTTCACAAGCCCTAAACTTGCAGCTAACTATGTAGATATATGCTGGTGGCTGCACAAAGCCTGAACTTGTTGTTATTCCTTTCTATTTGATTATTGTATTTAAATAATTCTTATGTATTTACAAAAATTAAGTAATCAAGTTTAGAGTAGAGCTGGTTGGAAATCTTTCAGGAGCTTTCATCCTACAAACTCAGAAGGGATGATTGAAAAAACACACACATAGCAAATTTAGGGAGATGTTTCTCAGGTCCATTAAATATCAGTGACAAACCTGGAAATGTAAAGGTAGTCCTCCAAAAGTGTAATTCAGAAAAAGATGGTAAATGTTATTCTATGCAGATTTATATGGGTATTTTTTCATACCTGAAGAAGACACTGCAATGTTGCCATGTTCTTTGCATAACAGTCTTTTTTGGAGACTGATAGTACTCTAAAAATAATACTTTTCTTCCTGTGAAGTAAGAGTTAAGTGGAAGGAGATTGTAATTTCTATACTTTTCTTTCTGAGTAGTATTTATTTCTGTGTGCATATTCTTCCTTAAACAAATGATACCAAATTCATAATATTAACTTTCTGTTTACTATACACTTTCCCATGATGTGATGGTTACTTTTCATTAATTTCTCATAATAAAACACTCACTTGCACACTAAAGGAACTTTAGTAGTGTAAAAGCATATAGAAAATAACTAGTAATCTTTCATAACAATACATTACTGACAAAATCCCACTCCAGCAAAAGCGACACTAATCTTTCCTACATTTTTCCTTCTCTTTTTCTTAGCTGAATCTAGAAGTATTCACCAACCTCTCCATGTACCGACGATGTCTGATATGACACTTGGCTCTTTAACCTGCCAGAGCTGTCAGCAAATTAGGGAATAAAACAGTTTCCTGCTATTCTTGGTAATAAAAACCTGTCTGTGTCAATTCACTTTACATTGATATTCATCATTCAGTCAACACTGCCTGCTTTGCAGTTCATCCACAAATGACTAAACCCCAGCAGCACCTCTGCCAACACCAAGCCGTAGCAGAAGTAGATCTGGGTCTAGAGAAGCATCAAGGAATTTTTTCCAGGCAAGTGAACTACCAGAATATGATTTTGGAGGTGAGTAGAGGAGGTGATAAATGAAAATGGACAAGCTTGGAAACAAAGAATTGAATGGGAAACAGGGGCCGGAGCAGAATAAAAATGGCTAAATTCCATATAACGAAAGGCGTGGGCGTTAATTATACACTTTTCACCTGAAAACTCAGAGACATAGGAGGTTTATTTAGCTTACCAGGCTTGATTTCAAAGTTTTCAGCATGGTAGTTTCTAATTTGGCTTTCAGATGGTTTAGAGTTGCTATGAATCTTTCCACTTTCCTACCATGGAATGCAAATATATGTTCACATAATCAAATTCTATAACTACCTCATGCTGTCCTGAATATATATGTGTGTAAATACCATGATCTTCAGAAAACATCTCAGACGAGGGTTGGATCAAGTGGATATGGTCTTTTTTGTAGCAGATTCACCAACCCTAGTCAAGGCTGTTTCAGACTTGAGGCTAGTTTTACTCCTATTTTGTGCAGAACACTGCAAATCCACCTCCTTTTCCTAACCCGTGACTGACAGAAAGTCTGTCTCAGTGCAAAACATACAAACATATCAGCTCCTACAGTGCTTCACTACTCCTGCCTAGGAGAAGAACCTTTTGTTTTCACCATCATAGTCAGAGTAGGAAAAGCAGGACAATGTTCAGGTAACTTTAGACTATGCTGAGCCAAAGGTGAATAATCTATTTTTCTCTCCAAAGAAAAAGGGCAAAACTAGGACAATTTGTTAGCTAGGGGTGACTGAAATCTTTCAATTACTTTTTTTCATATGGAAGAGTATAATTTTCTATTTGAATGGACAATCACAGGGAATATTTGTTTGTGACTGAAATTTTGAAAGTTTTACTGGAAAAGTCCAGATCCTGTAAGCTAAGAGGTTTTGAAGGTTTGGGATTTGTGGAAGAAGCTGTACAAAACTTTTTTTTTTTTTTTGGTAGTTAATACAATAACTTTCCTACTAGACCTGAATTTCCACTGAGTTCTAAGGCAACTACAATAAAGCTGCATGGCCAGCTGCAAACCTCCTTAATGCTGCTTCTTTGGGAGAACACAGTGGTTTAGGGAAAAGCCTGAATCATAGGGAGGTCTACCATGGGAGGTGTCTGATGGGAGAAGGGGCGTGAAAGAGAATGGAGAGGGAAAGAAAGGGAAGAAGAGAGGGTAGGATGTGCCTATATTCCTGAATCATTCAGGTCATCCCAGTTTCCCCCTGCAGCACTGCTTGCAGGAGACTGAAAAAAGAGACTACATCTTAACTTGGTTCACGAGATCTGTGCATGAGCTGATGTGAATCTGGGGACAGGAATCTGGTCCCAAAACTTGCATGCCTTTCATCAGCATGATGTGATTTTATTGTTCTTATGTCTTTGAGTTTTGCAGGGTTTATGAGTTTAAATCAAACAATTAACAACAGAATGTGGTTTCTATTCCAACACTGATTGCGAAATGTTATAGTGACACCATCCCTTGTCCTTGTGTATCCCAATTATTGCTGCAGATGTACATCTGATCACAATCAGCTTACAAAGCTCTGTTGTTCATCTGTCTAAAACTAAAGACCAGAAAACAATCTCTAAAGTGCTCAAGATTTTAAAAAACAACAACCGAAATAAAAATATCAGGAATGTAAAGGGAAGGAGAGAAACCACTGAGACAGATTTATTTTTAAATAGACTCCAGACTGGTGTTGCCCAAAAGCTGTTCCCAATAGCTCATAGTTCTACTGTCACCTTTGTGATAAAAGTTGGTGTCTTCAGTCACATCATCAGCAGGTTTTTTTCTGCAAGAAGCCTCCCTTTCACTCACAGGAAGGTCACAGGGAGCCTCAGCAGGAGGGCAGAGGGCCCTGGGCCACGTAGAAGCTCCACCAGGCTCTTGCACCCAACAGAGGTGCCCAGGAGAGAAGCCAGAGCTACTTCCTGATGGTAGACTGGGAGAGTGGATCCTTGGGCTAAGGGGAGGAAGGATGCAGATATTTGCATCCTACTCCCTGACAACTCATTCAGAGTCAAAGTCCCACACTCTCCTGCCGTGCAACAGATGGGCGTTCAGCCTGTGGTAACCTGCCTCTTCCCTGGGCTCTCAGGCACCGTGCTTGGCCACATGCTCATCCAGTCCGCCCCGTTATCTAATTTTGTGGGCCTGCAGTCATCACAGGAAGGCATGCAGCAATATGACAGACTGAAAAGTGAATTAATATTAAAATAGTAGCAAGCCATTATTTTAATTAGCTCTTCTAGTGACTGAATTTTTGTTTCAGGCTTTCACAAACAAATTATATTTCGCAAGGGAGCTCTCAAGCAAAAATGTGGCAGTGTACTTCTAGCAAATAACACAGATCAATACTCATCTTTTTCCAGACTCAGAATGATTAATATCCATGACATACTAACTGCAAAATGATCATGGTACAATTAATCCTCCCTGTGCAACTGAAATAACCCATTAACTGAAGCAAAAATATACAATGTGTCAACACCGAGCAAGAGCTTAGCAAGATGAAAACTGCTGAGTTTAGGTTTGAATTTGATTGTCAACCCTAAACCTAGCAAGACAGAAAACAACCTGGATGATCCAATTGCCTTGTGTAATCTCACTGAGCCTAGCGCAGTCCTGGGGCTGATTTTGGGACTGCACCGGCAGCATTTCATCCTCATCGTGCCATCGTGCCATCGTTTCCTTGCCTACTCCAGTGAGAGGCAACTGCTCTGAGGGCTCTTTCTGATTCTCAGTAAAGGTGTGAGAAATTCACCTTTCCAAGGGGCAAACTATTCAGTATTTTATGTGGGTTAAAATATCCTGGAAATGAAATACTTTCAGTTAAATTAGTTGTTTTAGTGTTATATTCTTATTTGCTGAAGGAAGGAATGCTGCTCTTCAAATCAAGAGAATATACTGAAAGTTTCAGCTCCAGGCTCTCAATGCCATATCCTGGGAAGGAAGACTGAAAAAAATCATGGAATAATAGAGTCATAGAATCAAAGAATCATAGAATAGCTTGGGTTGGAAGGGACCCTAAAGGTAGTCTAGACCATCCTCGCTGCCATGGGCAGGGAAATCTTCAGCTAGATCAGGTTGCTCAGAATCCCATCCAGCCTGGGCTTGAATGTTGAGCATCTACCACCTCTTTGGGCAACTTGTGCCAGTATTCCACCACCCTCATAACAAAAGAATGCCTTCCTTATATTCAGTCTGAATCTACCTTTTTTCGGTTTAAAACTATTACCCCCTGTTCTATCAAAATCATATCCAGCAGGAAAGACACAGAAAAAAATGGTTTTCATATTTTGCCTTCCTCAGTCAGCCAGACAAGGAAGACTTAGGAAAATGTGGGTATCAGTATCTGGTGAATGATAGGGGCTTTCAGAGAATAAATTCCCCCGAGCACCCAGCCACACTGCCCAGGTTTGGCCCAGCTGCAGCAGTGAGGTGCAGCTGCTGCTGCAGAGACATCCTGCTTGCTTCAAGAATCTGGATGCCCACAGGTGCCCCACTCAAAGGGAGTGTCATTGTCAGCTACAGACCAACAGCTAAGATTGCTGGGCTTGTCAACGACACAGATGTTGGCAAACTGTGATAATGCTATTACAGATAATGAAGATCATAGCATGGCTTGCGTTGGAAAGAACCTTAGAGATCATCCAGTTCCAATCCCCCTGCTGTGGGCAGGGACAACTCCCATTAGACCATGTTGCTCAAAGCCCCATCTAGCCTGGAGTCCACAGCTTCTCTGGACCTCCTGTTCCAGTGCCTCACCACCCTCACTGTGAAGAATTTCTTCCTAATATGTAATCTAAACCTGCCCTCTTCCAGTTTAAAGCCATTACCCCTTGTTCTACCACTCATGCCCTTGTCAAAAGTCCATCTCTAGCCTTCTTGTAGGTCCTCTTCGAGTAACTGAATGGTGCTGTAAGGTCTCCTTGGAGCCTTCTCTTCTCCATGCTGAACAACCCCAGCTCTCTCAGCCTGTCTTCACGGGAGAGGAGCGGTTCCAACCCTCTGAGCACCTTCATAGGCCTCCTCTGGGCACACTTTAATGGGTCCACATCCTTCTCCTGTTGAGGGCCCCAGAACTGTACACAGCGCTCCAGGTGGGGTCTCACAAGGGCAGAGCAGAGGGGCAGAATCCCCTCCCTCGCCCTGCTGCCCACGCTGCTTTGGATGCAGCCCAGGATGCCAGTGGCTTTCTGGGCTGTGAGGGCATTTTGCCAGGTCATGTAAAGCTTCTTCATTGACCAACACCCCCAAGTCCTTCTGGTAATAATACCAGGAGAGATGTTAAAAAGTGGGATATTTTCACAAGGAAATAACTGGGAACAGATGACCACAGCTCAAGCCAGTGTGAATCAGAGTTGAATTGTTCCTTATTTTGCCTGTAACCATCTTAGGTCATCCAAGCTGCTCTGGGAAGAGCAGTGTAACTGTGGCTGACCATCACCGTAGGAAACATAAGGTCTTGACAACTGTGATGTCTCTATTTGCAGCTATGGGCTGCTCAATGAGAGAAGATGCAAAACCAGAAGATTAAAGATTGAAAGCTCTGAGTTCTCACTGTATGGGAGCTAAGTCCTACACTGAGAAAGCAAAAGGATCATGAGAAACTCTCAAACCTGACCTCAGAAGTGTGGTATTCAGCATCCCTCCCAATACTGACTGCCAAGACTCCTAGTTTCACTCTGGTGGAGGTAGTAATCAATGGCAAAAAATGGGGAAAGTGTCAAGGTGAGGGAAATACTAATATCTCCAGGTACTGAATTCCAGCTGCTTTCAGCAGCTGAGTTACAGCCAAATACAAATTCTGCATTACCGTTTTGAGCAGAACCACAAGCAAAGAATTACAAAAACCTGGTGCAACTGTAATAAAAGCAGGAAAACTGCTTCCAAACCAATAGAAGTCAGAGGCAATTTCATTCACAGTATATCTTTTAGAAGATAAAAGGCTATTTTGACCATGTTTTAATATGTTTATCAAAGGAAAGATACAAATCCAACAATAACAACCCAAATTTCTCACAGATGGAAAATGGGAATCAAAGGGTTTTGCATGGAAATCTGTTGAAGTCAGGTTCTGTTTAGACAGTAATTCCTGCAAAGAATCAAACCACTTTCCTCTCCAGTTTTAACTTGGATTGAGCTCTAGACATTGGAAGCCATCTGTCCTCGAAAATCCAATGCAGACAGAAAACAATCCTGACTGACTTGAACCACAAATACATGGTTATTTCAGTATGCATCAACGAAAAAAAGTGTTGAGGTCAAATCATCCAAAGACAATTTCACCATGAAATGACTACACAGCCATTTAGACGTTTGTGAGAGTGTGTCTGACAAAGTACAGATGCAGTTAAAATGTAAGGTTGAGTAAAGTCATATTTTATATCAAAATTTATCTCTTACTGCCCACGAGGGTGTGCAAAGGAGCAAAGGAGTCTCCACTTCCACTGATTCAGGAATGGTTGTGATCAGTCAAGCAACAGGGTCCACGCCTTAACATCCTTCAGGTAGGGAAACAGCATCTGCACTAATGTGGAGAAATAGTCTGTTTGTCAGTCTTCTCAGAAAGAAGTGAGTCTGGGGCAGAAATTAATCACCCTGATCCTACTAACAGACTAAACAGCAATGGCTGGAGGTGAGGGGGCCAGGCAGTGGCTAACAGGGCTGGGGCAGCACCCGCCTGCAGGAAGGCAGACCCTGTGACTGATCCCTGGTGCCAGACAGCACACCAGGGCTCACCCGTAGGAAGGCTCTTCCCACACAAACCCCACAGAGGTATCATAGTTTCCCATTTTTCCATTGTACACCAATATTTTATAAACATTTTTGGGAATGCTATCCATTTTTGTTGTTGTGAATATTTTATTAAAGCTTAACTGGCTCGAGAATAATTTCAAGGCAATAAAATAGAAGGAAAGGCTAAAGCTCTGGACAAGTGTCCTATCTTGCCAGCACACTGCTCAGAGTATCCAGAGGGAAGAAACACAGAGCCCCACAGAACCTGGCGCTGAGGTACACGTCCTCTGATGGCCAGTGACAGCCCCATCAGGCTCTTTGGCCTTCACTAGCATGCTAGGAAGTCATTGACACCCATAAGCTCTCCAAGGCATTGCTCACAATGATACTGTTTGTAAAAATCTGTATTTTCCGCGAAGAGACAAACAGTTTGACTTCTTAATACTCCAAAGAACAGCATATGAGTAGAAAACAGCAACTGGCACAAGGAACAGAAGCTGAGAGATATGCAGGAGATTGAGTAGAGCAAGATAAAGTTGCTCAGTCAGGGGCAAAGCCAACAAACTGCCTGGAAGAGCCTGAACAATCACTCTGGATGGAGGTGAACACTGCAGTCCCCACTTCTCCAAACTGCTGCTAGGACAGAAAGAAAATGTCTTGATGACGATAACTGAAGTTTGAGCCAGCGGGGCCCAAGGAACTTCCAGCACCACTGTCTCGAAAACAATCTTATGGGAACTCTTCATGTAATACAGAAAGCAAAGCAAGTGATCAAATGCAAATGCAGATCCCAGCTCTCTTCTTCATCGATTTTCTACTAATGAAAAATAAATAGAGAAAAATATTTTTTTAATTATTTCATTTACAAGGAGACTTCAGCCAGCTTCTTTTTTTTCCCCAAAGGAGTACCACAGGTACCACAACCTAGACATACCATACTTCTATTCTTGTTTTCAAAATATCAGAACACATTTAACTGTGCAAATATAGCTCTCAAGATGACAAGTCATCAACATTAAGCTTTCCAGCTTATAGCATGTAGTGTATGGTCTATTAACATGTGTACAGGAGGGGATTAATGAGTTAAGCGTAGCTTCCCTTTTTACCAAAACCTCCTGTCACTTAAAAAGAGGGTGAGATCTTCTCTGGGAACAGGACCCTGTCACACCCGTGCCTATCTCCCACCTTCCATTGCCCAACTAGTGGCCTGTGCTACACTTAAATGAAAACTAGCACTAGGATAGGAACTGTGAATATAGAACACTTTCAGAAAGCAAACAATACCAACAACGGGAGACTGTCCTTATTTTCTCACAGTCCACCAGGCCGGAGTCTTGCCATGTGTGAGACAAGGAATCAGGGTCCCTGAGGACAACTTCCCCAGGTATCCCAGGGAGATCCAACTGAATGCTCAGCTGATATAAGACATAAATAAGTTAAGCTTGTTCAACAAACTAAAATGTTTTAATTTTTAAAAATTACTTTTTTTTTTAATCTATACTTTTTCATTGAAAATAATTTGTGAAAACTTGCTTAATAAGATAGTGGTTTTCTGGGATTTTGTGGGGGGGGGAGGGGAAGAAGAGGGAGAGAGAAAAGAGACACATTGAATATGGGGCTGGAGGGGGAAGTCATGAGAGAAAAGCGTTGCTGGGAGCTGCCAGATTTGCTGAAACCTCTGCTAGCTTGCCAGATGAATCAGACCACAGAATACTGAATTAGTAAGATTTATGACTGGGAATTTGAGGAAGTTACCTGTGATACAAAGCACGTTGTGTGAACGAGATCTCCTCTGTTCTATCAACAGAAGCATATAATGAGCCGGGAGCCGGGTCCCCCTTGCATTGCCTTTCTGGAGATGCTCTCTTTGACTGACTGCTGAGCTGGAGCCAGTCAGCCACAGGGAAAACACGGGCAGCACACTCCCAGGAGCTACACAGCAGTCTTCTGCATGAAACTTTCTGAAACTCAGGAAGTTGAAAAGGGAGGAAGGGGAGAATAAAAATAAGTACAAACTTTATTTCTCCCCTTCCACTGTTAAACTGACATACGCGCACACACACGTGCAGAGGAGCCTCAGAGTCATTCAAGCACCTGGGAGAGCTGGAGCAAAGGTCATAGAGTCCATATTTATTTACCCAGCATCTGCTGCAAGAAATATAAAAAAAGCTCCATTGGCATCTGGCAGCATGAAGAGCTATCAGGCTACCATTTTCATAGAGGTTTCCAAAGCACCGGAGCACCACATACTGCCCCCTCCTCACTGTGCCGACCGGGAGGGTTGGTTGCTCTAAAAAGCTAATCAAAAATGCCTCCTACACAGGGCAATCCACAGGCAGCAAGAAGGTGTCACAGCTGTCTCTGCCGAGCCTTTTCCATACCTTTTTCTCTCTCAGGCAGGTGCCACACCCAAAGCAGAGCAGGGAGCTCCTCTGCCGTGCCCTGAGCAGCCTCACAGCCGGGAAGAGTACAAGGAGCCCAGTGGGCCATGGCTTCTGTGCTGCATCCTGCACTTAGCAAGCAGGGGGGCTTGGCCGATAATATACTGTGGGTTTCATCACTCAAATCAATTTACAGCAGTGTAATTATTATCTCCATCTCATGGATGGGGTTTTCGTTGCTAGCCACAGAGACTGAACAGTGACAAAAAGCTCCATCTTGTTTGCACCAGCACTTGTGCCGTCTTTAAATTACACAGTTGCAGAGGAGAGAATAGGCTCCCCAAGTTCACAACTGCACATGCAGGATGTAGAGGGCTACCTACTTGTTTTACAATGCAAGCAGAAGCCAGTTAGGTGCTTCCACAGATTTATAATGATGTAGTTGCATTCAAGGGGTGCATGGAATCTGACAGCCTGCTGATACCTTTCATCTTAACTTCAATAACCTCTCCTTGCAAATGTGTGTAACTATAAAACTGTTTACTCAAACACTCAAGTGTTACAGCTACCAGCTAGAATGCACCTGAATGTTTCATATAAGAATAAAATAAATCCAATTTTCCCTTTGAAATTACATTTCTGTTACAGAACCTTTGCAAAAAAAAAATCTTAGCAAATACCTGAGAAATTGTGTTTTATAATGTGACAAATATAATGACACTGTGTTTCTCTTTGGGCAAAGGCACAATGGTAACATTGAGCAAATACTAACAACGCACAGATGTGAATGGTGCTGTGAACATCAATGCTGTCCCTTACAAAAAAACCCCACATGAAATACTGTATCTTCATAAATCTTATGGGTTTTATGCATTGCTGCCATTGGAAAAACAACAACATATTGAGTGGTGCATTTTGAGACAGAATGAGTTTAGTCAGTCTACCTAACTTAGCTGAACTTCACCGTATGCTGATCTGAGGGCCGGTATCTATCACCCCCACTTTACGACGTGCATTACTGCCAGCATAACAAGGCAGGCAAAAAGGAGGAAATGTGTTTTAACCACAAAGTGAGAGAAGTTTTCCTGATTTATTAATTCTTGTGCTGCATCCAATGTATTTTTCTACAAGAAAAGTCACACGCTTTTCTTTCTTTTTAAAATAAAAAATTTGTTCCATTGTTTCTGTTGTTCCAGGAAGGTGTAAATACATTGTACCCTACTATTTTGTGTTTTAAAAAGGTGACCTATACTTTCCATTTCAAATGCGGTTTCTTTAATGAAAATATTGTAATGTCAGTCCATGCAAAGCAAATGCATATTAATATGCGTTTACATCTGTCTCATATTAATATTCATGCCTGAATCCACATCCCTACACAAAGCCAATTTTCTGACCATCTGTGTGATGGCTGGTGGATGCAATGAATAAATTTTATTTGTGAGGGGAGTGATAAATCATGTATCTTCCGTTTTTCACCCACAGTCTCTCCTCTTAGGTGCTAAAATGTTTTCATTGTGGTTGAGAATTGTTAAGATACCAAACTGATTAACCCCTTACCACATCAAGTAGCTTCATTTGTCAGGTGAAAGTCCTCAAAAATTATGCAAGGCACAATATGACTGAGAAAGTGGAACTGCGGTTTTAGGAGGTTTAATTATTTACTTTCTTCTTGAATTATTCCTGTCTCAGAATCACACTTATAGTGGAGACCAATTTTTGCATACTGATGTTGAGGAGTATCTTAGTCTACAGTTGCAGGGGGCTTGTCTTTGGAATTAAATACTATTCAAAGGAACAGAGTTGCAACCAGAACTTCAGCAAAAACTGTTTCACATGGCTTCACATGTTAAGTAACTGGCAGGTTACCAGCCAAAAAAACCTAATTGCTAAAGCACCAAGTCTACATCAGCTTCTGAGTTTCCAGAATACAAACTAGCTCTGACTTCCTCTGCAAAAACAAGTCTGTTTCTAAATTCCCAAAGGATAAATTTTGACCTCAGTCACACCAATGTCCACCCAGAGTAACTTTTCTGGTAGTGAGAATAGCTTTTTACCAGAGGGTTATTCTCAGACAGTTCATACAGTAAATGTAATACAACTGCACACAGCCAAGTGCAATAACTCTCAGTTGTAAAGTGTAGATAAAAAAGACTAAACTCTCATCAAAGATTGGGGTCCAGGCAGCCACGAGCCTAGGAAGGTGATTAAAAATTCTTGTGTCCCAGCGCTCTCTAGCCCTGTCCACACTTTTTGTTTAGTTGGTTGTTTTTTTGAACCAGATCGCTAAACAGAGACATTTGCTCTTACTCAGAAGAACAAAGTCTGCACAGACTCATTCCTACATCCTGCCTCAGCACTGCTGTAATGTAGTAAGATGGTACAAGAGGTGCCGTGGTTTCCTCTCCCTTGGGCGAACAGACCACACCTGACACAGAGAAGCAGCAGCACTGGATCCATCTCTGAACACATCAGCCCTGGGCACATACACTGAAAGAAATGCTGGAGTAAGAAGTGCCGACACCCGTCACCTTAGGCATGGTTAAAGCATTTGCTTGAATAGTAAGAGATTTGAGTTTTAAGTCTTTTTCCAGTCTACAGTGCTCAAACCATGGCTGCCATCACCCCAAGGGGATTTCCTGTCCTTCAGGCTGCTAACTAGTCTTCACCTTTTACTTTTGAATAAGCTCCTCTGAAGGACATACATGCACATACAAATTTCAAATCAAAACATGTTTTTGCCAATACTAGAGGGGATTATTTCCTCTTACATTCTGCGGTGAAGTCAGCTAACTGAAGTTATGGTGACACTATTTGGCCTGAGATATGAAATTCTTTCTTTAAAGATGGACTTCGCACATTTTTGTAAATACAGGTTACAGAACCAGCAAAAGGGGGAAATTATTTTTTTCTCCTTCTAATGTAGGTCAGATCATGTCAGCAGCAAATAACCTACTTCTACCTTGACAATCCAGCCGTAGGTAGTTTGAAGATTATTGTGTACTGAACTGGAATCTGAAAGAGGAATTGTGAATGAGCTTCACACCTCATCAGCATAATTGGCAAGAAATTATTTGTAGTTCAAATAAAAACATACAGTTGCTAAAAAAAGAAGCTCAAATGGTACTACAGAAAATAAGCAAGATTGTCAGTCAATCACAATTTCCAAGAAATCGGGTTTGTGAGGAAGTGCTGGCTGAAAATGTATTTATGTCTAATATCCTTTTGTTTTAGTAAATCATGTTCTATTTACAGCCCATCATAATGGGAAAACAGGACATTTCCAGAGACTGCAAAATCCAGGGGTCTGAATCTTTATTCCTTCATTCCTTTTCATGAGACAAAGACAGGACAAAGAAGGAGGTGGCAACTTTCATAATGACCTTGCCACTCTGGGCCAGTAGTGGCCCTGAAAGATATTGCTGTTCTCATGGGCGTCGAGGGACCTATGAGAAATGAGCTAAATTTCATCAAAGTTCCCAGTGGAAAGCATCTGTATTACAGATACTGCTAAGAACTAATTGGTTTCCATGACTAATGAAATTCATATGGAAATATTGATCAAAACACTCCCCTTAGGTTTCTGTTGAAAATGTGTAAAATAAAGATATTTTACATAAATATATCTAACATTTTATATTGATTCCTAGTAAGTTTAAAACATAAAAATTGAATGGATAGATGTATATGAGCAACCTGATTTAGTTGAATATGTCCCTGCTCATTGCTGGGATGTTGGACTAGGTGACCTTTAAAGGTCTCTTCCAACCCAAGTTATACTATGGGTCTATGGTCTTTTATCTCCTTGGTAAAACAAAAAACTTTTCAAAACTGGTTTTCTCTTCTCTTATTAGTTTACTTAATCACTCATATCTGCTGAGACACATGGAAAATCTCTTATTCACAAAACCAGAAAGGTAATAAAACTCCTGATGTTCAAAAGGGCTATTCACATGCCAGAAGATATGAATGTTTATAGATGCTTTGTTAGGCTGTGACCTGAATTATTATTGTCACTTTTAAGATTGCAACTGGCCAGCATAAAGGCTGTGTGTGCACAGAGGGTGCAGAACGAGCCATCAGAGGGAGCAAAAAATAAACATGGCTTGCCTAGTTTTCTGTATCTTCCCATTTCACATCCTCCACACACTGTAACTGATGGTACAATCGGCCAGAAATTTTAGAAAGGCAGAAATCAATTCTGCAATCAGAAGGCTCTCCAAATCAAGCCAAAAGGGGAATTAAGTCCCTGCAGATCCACTGTAATTGTGCTGAAAACAGATAAAAGCTGCAGAACTGCCACGGGAAAAGCTCCTGGTACCGACACACTCCCAGAGATCCCAGGACTGCATTCAGCTCCAAATGCCCTCTCTTTCGGAACTAATGCCCTGTCATTTTTTCCACAGAGCCCAGAGAAAAAAATTGCAGTAGCCTTGTATGTTCTAAGCTTCAAAAGATCATTTGTGTCTAAACACCAATAAAAGAATTATTTGCACGTTTCCAGGAATGCCAAAACAGGAGGGGTTTCTCCCTTCATACTTTGGGCAAAAGGCATATGTACACTGTAATTCCCTCCAGGACCCTCTCAACAATTCCAGCACCTCTCTGTGAGACTAATTAGAAGAGAAACAGAGAGGAAGCTGGTGTTAGATCAGAAATTCAAGCTCAAGTCAGAGAGCTCGATTCCTTCATTCTCATTCTTAATGCAAAGATGGGACAAAGCAGGCAGTAAAGCCATGCTTAAACTCAAAACACTATGTTTGTGTCTCCTTTGGTGCCAAAGCACACAACATGTGCTGAAGTTCCCACCACATGGAAAGCCACTTGAGGGAGAGCTGGTGACTGCCGAGCTCCTGGCTGAGCCCACCTTGGTCAGTGTGGTCAAGCAGCACCTCAGACCCCACAGCCCCATGGTCAGTTCCCAGCACTGGACAGTGAGTCCAGGCTGCAGCCACAGAAGAAAGAAAGGAGTAGGCAATAGTAAAATAGTTCCTCTCAGGCCAATTGCATTTCTTTACAGTCCTTCTCCTCCCCAGCATCCCTGTGAGCTGTTAGAGTCTCCCTGGAGAATGAATTTTAATTTTAAAAAAGCCTCTGCTGGATAATGTGCATATAACTCTTCCCAGAGGAGCTGCTGCACTTGCAGCAATAATATCCATCCTGAAGGCTGAAATCACTGACAAGTTGAGCTAGGTGCTCTGTTTTGGCATGAGCTGCCCATCACCCCAAGGCCGCTACCTCCTGTCCAGTGTGATCAGTATCTGTGAAGCTGCCCTTGGGACTGCAAAGACAGCTGAGAAGTTTAGCAGTCAGTTAGCTGAGATAAACTGCTAATTTAATTGACTCATTCCAAGTAAACCAAGTCTATTGTAGGAAGGAGATTTTAAAGAGCAACCGAGAATTTCTGGGTTCCCACCAAACTGGTGCTGCATGAGTGCACCAAAAGACCCACTGAGGAGAAGATAGGTTGTAGGGAAAACTCTCACTGCTCTTCCTAGGCTTTGAATCCAGTCTTTGCTATGGCTTCCCAGGTAGAAATCTGCAATAATTCCCCAGTAAGTCTCCAGCACAGGATGCATTTCTGTGAAATAAGGTTTTAACAGCAAATTTTCTGGCAAAGAAGCTGGAAAACACTACTTCATCTACAAAAAAGGATTTCATGGAGTTTATCTGGGTATCAGCAAATTTCTGCCAGAAATTCTTTTTTCAGCAGCAGGATAAAATTTCTGGTCAAACTGGGAAAAGGATGTCGGGTCTGCATTTGTAATGCGGACATCAAGAATTGTGCAGAACTCCAGCTTCCAGACCTCCTTGGCCTGACTCAGAAAAACCACAAGCACTTAAAAGAGCCTCAGAGCTGAATTTTTCAGAAGTGTCTCCTGGAACTGAGAACCTCTGCTTGCCTCTCTGAAGATGCTTCAATCTCTGTAAAAAAGCTGAATATTCAGAAATGTGAAATACTCCTTGAACTGGCACAGGAGGTACAGCCACATGGTCAAGGCTCTCAGCCAGTGACCTGACACCACACATGGATGAAGGTGAGCTTCTCCCAGGCAGGTACAGTGCCCTGACCACCTTTCACAGCCGTGTACATATAGCTCTCTTTTTCCCAGAAGGAAAAAAGCCTTGAAAACTTTTTGTTGCTTCCAGCACAGAACAGCAAGAACCTTTTATTTGCAGAGGTCTTTCAGGTCAAGGAAGACAACCAAGGAGCTCACAGACAGGAGCTTCCCTTCTCACCTCCCGCTCCACCAGGAGATTCTTCCTCTTGACATGCCTGCATCTTCTTTCAATCATGCTTCTTCCACTTCTGTGCTTCTCCTCTTGCTGTTTGATGTTTTCATCAGCTCTAACCCACATCAGTGAACTGGAGGATGAGCATCACCACTTCCCCTGGGCTACCACTGGCCAGGCCTGCCGGAGAGAGGAGCCCTCTTGCATCCTGAACCTCTGCCACAGCTCTCTCCACCTCCAAGGGACCAGAGCTGAGCGACACCCTCATCCACCCTGCCCCAGATATTCCCCCCAGCCTTGGTTCATGCTGTTCTCTCAGGCAAAATGTCTCTCCTGTTTATCACATAGGTACAAGGAATCTGAAGGAAGAGTGATGTTAAAAAGTTGCTGCGACATAGAAATCATTGGTGTTAAACTAGAACTACTTCCTGAAAAAACACCAGCATGACCTTGTTCTCACTGCTAAGGCAGGCAAATGTTCAGCCAGCACTCCTTCTCTAGCTGAATAATGGTCAGGTAACATACAGGCTGGTGAGCTTTTGGAAATAGGCAAAATTTAACTGCTAAAAAAAGTCATTTTAAATGGAGAAAAGGGTGAAAATTAATAATGCTTGTCTGTCCATGCTCAAGATTTTAAAGCACACCTCCTTCTCTATCAGAAGTTCTGAATTCTCAAAATGCTCATCTTGTCTCTGCTTATTATTTTTCTTCCAAACCATTGCCAGTTTTCTCTTCTACCTCGTCACCACAAGGGCTCTGCACATGAGGACACTGTGCCATCAGTCCAGTTTATTTGACTGTCCTTTGTGCTATGTCAATCCTGAGAGCAAGCAGAAGTTCTCAGATAGAAAGTGTCACCATCAGAAAATGTAGAAAAACAGTTCATGTAAATGACAGAACTCAAAAGTCTTTCAAAACTGCCTTCTTACCTGTAGGGAGACACTCAGCCTTTGTATCTAACTATGATCTCAGCAAGATTTCCAATTTTTTAAATAAAATATTTCTATTCTTTCTCAAAAAAACTCAGCATTATTTCCCTAAAGTGCGAAACACTCAGAGTCCCTCTTTATATTCCCCAGACTAACTTAGTTATTTTTCCAGATCGTGGAATTTCTCAAAGATGGCAAACACTCAGAACAAATCTGATCAACAAATTAACCCTTCCCTGTTTCACCTTCAGTCACAGTTTCTACAGCATTAAACTCATGTCTCTGTCCAGGGAATTGCATGTCTCAATGCTGCATTAAATCCGTGCAAACAGTTTGGAGAATCATAAGCTCTTAAAACTTTAAAACCATTTAAACTCAGTCAGATACAGCTTGGGATGGGAACTGTCAGATGTGGAGCTCCCTGTAGTTCCACTTACTCGCTGGACCAATGCCAACCTATGAACCAGCAGAAAACCCAGTTTTCTGCAGTTGTTATTGCATCTCCAAATGATTATGCAAATAAAGCCCAATCAGCAAAATAAAGCCTAATTTTTAATTCAAAAGCAGAAAGGTCTACACTTTGAGAAGGGCTGGATTGTTCTTAGCAAGAGTCTGGAAATATAGTCTTTATTTTTGATGTCCCTCATATCACTTCACTAGATGCAAAATGATATTAATAAGAATCTGTTCTAGAAGGAGAACACTTCATTTTTATTAGTCAGTATAAATTCATCTCCTTAGTACCCTGCTTCTGACAGATCTTGGGTTTTCAGCTAACAAGCACCAAAACCTGTCTCACTGACATTGAGCAATAACGCCCTGAATAATCGCAGGAACTCATTTATCATTAAAACGTCATATCTCAAAATCAGCTGCCGTATCACTTGGCATGTAGAAATAATTGTATTATATTTAACCCCTCAATAACTCAGCTACCTAAGTCACTTCCAAATTATATGTTCCCTTCTCCTAGGCTTTCATTAGACTGACAAATACCTGTGTCACTATGTGAGCTACAAATTCCTTGGAACAAGCAGTCTTCCTTGCAATGTTATTGCCAGCTGATGGCAGAAGCAGGATGAGTGATTTGTTTTCTTTGTGAGGCTGGCTTTCATTGTCCTGAATTCAACACTATCATCTTGCTAATCCTGCATTTAAATCTTTGGACACTAATGCGCCCCTTTTTGGATCTCCTCACTGAAGTATCAAAGGCTTAGAAAGGCTAACAATAATTTCTCCATCTGTAAGGTTCAAAAAAACCTGAGGATTAAAATCTTTGCAGTGGATAGGTTGTAAATTATGTATTTCTCTGGGCATTACTATGAGTAATTCTGCTTTACTTGGAGTGCTATGATCCAAAGTCAGAAAAAGATTAAAGGATGCATTTCCTTCTTGATCCTTCTTGATTCATTATTGCATGTTTTGTTTCTTTTTTCTTATGTTTCTACTCTGTTTATGTACGAAAAATGTTTTATTCATGGATCCTTACAAAATTTTCCATGACCATGGCACAAGATACGTTCAAATGCCTTGACGTTTCAAATCTACATCTCATTTTTTAGTTTAGAATTACACAGACAATAACTGCACTGTGTTCTTTTATTCTGATGGTATGACACCAAAACAATTATAAGTGCAAATTCAAATTTTTCAGCATAATACTCACTTTCCTTTTACAAAATATCCAAATGGAAGACTGGGCTGGTTACTCTAGAAGGCTCTTCTTGGGAATGACTTTTGCCCAGAGTTTTTCACTTTTCTGTCTTCCATATCCACAAAGTTAAAAGACAGAAGTGGGAGGGGAGCAGGAGGAAATACTGGAAACCCACATCAAAATTTTCAAGGGATTTTAATACCTCTCATTGAAAGCTTTTTCATCGCAATGCCAATTATGAGCAATATAAAAGTTATCTTTGCCTGGATAAGAATTTCCAGTGCAGTTGGAATGGCACAGGATTCTTCTAAAGCACTCCTGCAAATATATAGTCATAGCATACAATAAACCCTCTAATTAGTTCTGGTATGACATCGCTCTGTGTTCCAGTTTACTGGTAAAGTTAAGGGATGGTGTGTGCTTGCTTTGAATACATTAAACACTTTGTTCTGATCAGATTCTATGCACATTTCACAGAGGGAAATACATCTGCTCCATCAGTGGTATAAAATGGGTATTTCCTCAGGGGTCTGTAAAGTGTGTATAAATCTCTGCATCTGCCCGAGATTTGCATAGGTGCTGGTACATAGGTCACTTGTGCACTTAGTTTTCTCTGTGATCTGGGACTAATGCTGGCTAGCTCTCAATGCTGCAGTGAGATCACAGACATTTTTTTGCTTACATGTGTAAGGCTTTATTCTCTTATGCATAAGGCTCTGGGCTGCTTTCCTGCTTTTCACCTATTTAGAATTTAAAGCTTCCTTTGTATGGTATTGGTGTTTATGCACCCAATTAGTTTCATGTTTTATGTTAAATTAATAATTCACATATTTTGTCCATCAGTGAATCATAACTAGTCTGTATGTTGAAAATATTTGTCACAGAAAAGCACCCTTTTGTATAGCCTATTGTCTCACATTAACTCACTTTTTTCTCAAGGAATTCCCCCTGCAGCAATCCCCACTGTAAGCCATTAGCTGTGCACATCTGCCCACTCTAATGACCACTCTAGTGTACACATACCTGACTGCCATCTAATTTAGACATCACCCATAGGACACTAATACTAATGTCTCCTGGGCCAGCTAAGTCCTGGATTATTGACTAGCTACAGTTATCACTTCATTTGGTCTTTGGAGGTGAACCAAGTGCACCTGAGGTCATAAATAGGTCAAATGATTATACAGCTCGTGAAGAATTCAAGTATTTTTGTTACCCTAACAAGAACCAAAAATATACTTTCTAATTTGTTTTGACAGGGGATCCAATTGCTGTGCCTTTTTGCAATGTCCCCTTTGTGTAGCTATGAAAATGCAGCCAATTAGGCATAAAATTCTTTTTTCCATATGAGCAGCAAGTTAAACAAATTGATGCCATTTAAAATTAACACGGAAAAAAAGAAAGAAAATTGGTGGCATCAAATATCCAATAATCAATCTTTTATTTTATAAAGAAAAGAAAAAGGAAGAAATCAGGGCTGTTATTTCTAATTAAAGTAGTAAATAGCGATGTGATAAACAATGAGGGTTATGATTGCTGCCTATAAATATGTTGTGGGGAGGTAAATACATGGAGAAGAAAGAGCTATTTAAGCTAAAGAGAAATGGTGGCATGAGAACAAATGGGTATAAATTGTTCCTGAATACGTAAGATTGGATTTAGAAGAACATTTTGAGCCTTTGGAAGAATGGGCTCCTGAACAGCCCTCTAATTAATATTAGAGTGGGGGAAAAAATACATAAATGGGGTAAATTGAAGCTTATTAAATAAATTCTATAACCTATTTTCATCTGAGTGCAAGGGATTGCATACAGTAGTCAAGGATTTGCCGTTCAGTCCAGATTGGTAAAAACTGTGTTTGCACACTAGGCCAAATTCAGATCTGTTGCAAGAAACACAGCTCAAGTAATATTTGTACCACTGCATATGTTTACATCAAAAGCAAATCCACTTCTCTACAGAAAAGAAAGAAACCACCTTCTTCTCAAACCCAACACACAAATTGGAGTTAGTGCCAGTTCTGAATTTGGCCCAGTGTGGAACAGATTCAAGTGTTCATGTTTGTAATCAAAGCTGTCCAGTACGGCGCCTTTTGGGGTAAATATTCAATTGTAGCAAGTAAATGTGGGAGAACAGAAAATTCTGGGGTTTCTCCTTCTGTGGATACTCATATGCATGTTAGCCCACAGGAAAGACTGACATAGTGAGGACCACATCAGAATGCAGCCTGGATTTTGACAGCTATATACTTATGAGAGAAGATAAAATACCTGCTTGAGAAACAATTTATTTCTGTACAAAAAATGCAGTGGCTGGACACACAAACAAATATGAGTTTTCATGTAAATCAGAAAAGCTGCTCAAGAGCTGAATGTGCTTGATCCTATACATCTCAAACCCCATTGCCTTCAATGTGAGTTTGGCATTTACAAACAATGTTTATAAATTGATCCATGCCAAGATGCCTGCATTAAAAAATGTGAGTGCATGCTGTATTATAACATTCTGATAACAAAGTAAAAAAGTAAAAGAAAAATAATGTACCAACTCTTCTGTCTGTTCAGGGTAAGAAGCAGATATATGGTTTTCTTCAACCAGCTTTCTACAAAAGCCTGTACTACAGCAAAAAAGGTCAATGCTACAACACTAGGTGCTTTCCTTTCAAATTGTGCTACTTTCACCTAATGTTATCAGCTACTGTATTGAACATTGTGTAAAATCCTGGGAAAGGATAGTCATTTATACACATTTCTTTCTTAAGTGTTTTTCATTGCATGAAAAGTCATCAGCAATCTGCCCCTCACCTGCCTTTGATGCTGGGTGAAAGTTGGTGACTGCTGAAGTATCAGCACGGGAGCGGATGAAGGAGTCAGCTGCCTGATCTGCTGATCCTTGGGAGAGCTGGCTGAGATGTGGCGAGACATCCAGGAGCCACTCCAAATATGAACCTCCCTTGCTCTCATCACACACAGCAAGTATCAGAATAAGTGGGGAGTGATGAGACTAAAAAGAAAAAAAAGAAACCACGAAGAGGAGTAATATTGTTACAAACAGCAGCAGCATCCCCAGAGTACCACTGCAGCTCAGAGAACTGCTGTCCTGGGAATCGCTTCGCTATTAGTACTAAAAATTAAGCAGTCTCACTAGATGTGGCTAACAGTTTTTAAACTGTCAAAGTGTTTCATATACAGTATCTCTGTTTCCCAATTCCATTTCCTCATTAACAAAGCCAGAAAAAAATGACTACATTAATTAGTTCTCCTTCAGCTTTTTTATTCTTCTAATTACACTGGCTCCCCTCCCTGTGCCCATATACATCAAAAAATGTCACCACCTGCGGGGGGGAGATTTGTGGAAGCCTTGGCTGAAGGATCAGGACCAGTGTTGGAGCAAGCACTGATTCAGTCTTTCTCCTACACAACAGAGCACCAGAGATTGAAGCCTATCCCTTGAACACAGGAACACTGATTGGACCCAGTGCAATGGTTCAGCATCCCTAACAATTTGTACTGGCTTTGGCTGGGGTAGAGTTAATTTTCTTAATAGTGGCTGGTATGGGGCGGGGTTTTGGATATGTGATGAAAAGTGTTGAAAATACAAGGATGTTTTAGCTATGGCTGAGTGGGGCTTACACAGAGGCAGGGCCTTTTCTGCTTCTCACCCCACCTCACCAGTGAGCAGGCTGGGGATGCACAAGAGGCAGGGAGGGGACACAGCTGGGACAGCTGTCCCCAGCTGACCAAAGAAATATTCCAAACCATATACTCATGCTCAGCAATAAAACTGGGCAGAGGTGGAGGTTGGTGAACACTGCTGTTGCTCTGGGCACCAACCAGTGTGTGGTGAGAAACTGTTTGCTTTTGCATCATTCGTGCTTCTTGGCAGGGAGTGGTGAGGGGAGGAGAGAGGGAGGGGGTCCCTTCCACTTTGCTGTTTTTTACTTGCTTTGTTTTATTGTGGGGGCAGTGGGAGTGGAGTGTTGTTAAATATTATTTAACTGCCTTTGTCTCAATCCACAAGTTTTCTCACTTTACCCTTCCAATTGTCCCCCACATCCCACGGGGTGGGGGAGTGAGCAAGCAGCCATGTGTTGCTTTGCTGTCTACTGGGGTTAAGCCACACAGCCGTCCCAGGGCTTTGCTCTTTGCTGGTGCCCTGCTTTCTCCCCCAGCCATGCTCTGCTACTGCTGAGTGCAACACCCTCAGCAATGCAAACCATTGCAGGGGAAACACTGGAACCTCCAGCAGCTCCTGCTTTCCCACCCAGCTGCAGCAGCAGGTGTGCATGGACTGGTCACACACTTACCAGCACATTTTTTGCACACAGGCTCCAGGCTTGTTAAGGCTTTTGTTAACACTAAGGTGAAATAAGGATAATGCCCCTTCATCAATGCTTTCCCCAGTCTTATCTTCCTTTCTTCTCTCAACCACAAAAATGCCTGTTCTCCAGATACTACTTTGTCACTCAGCATTTTACAGGGGAAGAGAGATGGAAGAAATTGTTACTATTTTACAATTATCTTTACAGTATAGTAAGCACGTGCAAGGTGAAAGGCTGAGCAGTGACAACAATACAGATGCAACTTCCGCCTGCCCCTCACATCCCTTTTTCAGCCTGTGCTCACACAGCCTGTCGGTCTGACTTCCAAAAAAATCCCACTTAAATATCTATATACTAAAAAACCTCACATGTCATTTGCACTGCACAATGCTGAATGTAATTTGATTCCACCAACTGGAGAGGTTTCCTGCATTGCACAGACACCTGTGCAATGAACCAGCCGCCTCTCTGTCCCTGGCACGTACACACAGTGTGCACCTCCAAATCCCCATCTCTCCTTTCAGGAAGAAATGTATAGCATTAAAATGTAGGCATCTTCCAGAATTTTTAGGAAGGACTCAAATCCAAAAACTGAACTAATGGGATGATGCCCATGTAGAAAAGTCTTCAGTGCTATTTCATTATTAGTCTGATTCTTGAGAGGACAACAGGAGTTCCAGTTTGCACTAACTAGGTAAATGATCTTAACAAGAGTGATATCTGTGCATTCAAAACCAGATTTTGTGCAAACTGCTGTCACTGAGGCCAGCCAGGCACTGGATTGTTTGATGGCCATTTAATTGATTGAGCCACTTTTCATCTGGTAACTAAACAGGAGTAGTTCCACATGACATTATTAGTTCTCTAAGCATCCTGTTAATTTCTCTGCTTTGCTGTCCTGTGAGTGCTCAGCCCTCCTCTCCACTCAAAAAATAAATGTCTGGAGAGCAGACAAATTGCGTTGTTTGTGTGGAGTGCCCGATGATCCAGGGACAATGGCAGAAGTGCTCTCTGGCATCTTCATCTGCCCATGAGGCCATTTCTTTCCTCCTCAGCATGCACAGGGGTGTGCCCGACAGCAGCCCCCCTTCAAGAGCAGATGCAAGACAAGGCTTTTGCTGTGTCCCCAGTGGCTGCTGGAAAAGCACAGACAGCCCTGTTTAAGCCCCTGCCTCCAGATCTGCCGTCTTCTCCTGTCCTTGCTCCTGCCTTCTGGGGCCTCTTGCCCCAGGAAAAGGGAGAGGAAACGAGAAGGGTCATAAAGGACATCTTCAGGGAATGAGACAACCCTGCTAGCGTGCCTCATGAGGCCTGAGCTGAGCTCTCCTTCCCGTCCCAAGCCTGGGCAGTCACTAGTCATTCACTTCCACTTACAGTCACTGTACACGTCTTCTGCTGCCCTGCCTCCGGCTATGGTTAGCCAAGTTCTCAGTCTTTAGGCAAAAGATGTGACAGAATGCATTAGATTTCAATAGAAAAGCCTCTTGATGGAGTTCGTCGTGAAACTTGAAAAACTTTTTGGACAAAGAGTCATGCAACCGAAGAAACGACCTCTTATAGCACAGAACATCCTCAGTTTACCATTGGCTTTAGAAATGTTTTTTAGATCTGAGCTTAGAAAATGCAGACCTTTCAAGAAAAATACATGGTTTATTTTATTTTCTGTTTATGCCCCAGTTTAATTTAAACAGGATATTACAATCATACTGCTAAATACCTCTCAGCTCAGCAGTGCAAAATAGTTTAAAGAAGCATACTTGTATACATAACAATACAGTATTTTAATAGTATTTAGTTCAATCAACAGCAAAAACTGAATCTAAGATCACAATACTATTAGATGCATAAATCTGCACCTGTCATGCTCTAAGTTCCAGCTCAGTATGTTGAATTCTGCACAATCAGGAATTTGTAAGACCTAAAACCAGAGCATTTTACTCTTTGAGTTTTGATAACATAAGGAAGGCAACTGATTTAACAAATGTGCTAGATTTTACTCTTTCCTGCAAAAAGAAAATTCTAGAGTAACCTGAAGTTAGTTTCATCATCCAGAACCTTCAGTGCAACCAAAAACATAATGTACCTAGTTCTGCATGTTACCTTGTCTCATGTTTGGTGATTTTTTAGCATTTTTGTACTGTTCTGTTTGCAAACATTGTTTTTTAATTTTTTTTTTACAAAGGAACTTTGAGTAACACAATTGTTGAACTTTCTTTGCCTATTACTGTTGATGATATCTGCACTCCACCAAAAGGAACAAGTTTGGTCAAGGAGACAGGAGCAGAAAGTTAATTTTCCTTTTCCCCACGAAACTAACAAAAATATTTATGAACAGGAGAAAATTTCTGGGAACTAAAACTCTGACTTCCTTCCCTGGTGTGAGAACTACAAAGCTCTTCAGCTATGATTAATGAGAGGTCTAGGACAGAGCTTGTAGCGATGACAACAGGTTGGTGAACAATAAAGGAATGATCTTACAAAATACCGAACTGGTTCTTAGAGTGTATTTCCCAAGCTGCACACACCACATTTAATAAACAGCTGATCTAAATGATAATGCTTCAGGAAATGTTGTGGTTTTGAGCACAACACCAGGTATCTTCACACTACCTCACACTCCGTATTTGTTCAACATCATTACACCTCCACCATGAGATTTAACTTTTCTCTGTCCCACCAAGCACTCTCCTGAAATTATCTACATTCTTCACTTCACATCACTTGCTATTCTCAATAATTCAGTCCCCAAAGCCCAACTAGCTGCCTGTGGCTCAGGTCCAGTCCACAGGTGCTTTCCATCAAGCATACTATATCTGTCCTAGGCAAGACAGAGATGGAAGTTCAAGCAGAAGACACAATCCAAATAGCAAAAATTTTCTCTCTCCATGTTTCCTACTGGGTCAGATAATGTTTGAAGGTATAAAAGATTTCTGTGGTGTCTAGACTGTCCCAAAGCATGATGACAACCAGAGAAACAGATTTGTGTACAGAATAGATACATAACCTGCTGATTCCCTTAATGGTTTTTGATATGGACAATTTTTCATACATTTAAGGTATTTTTAACAAAAAAAAAATATAAATAATGTTCCTGCACAACAAAGTTCCTGTTTTATCTGCATTTAAGTTAGTTGTTGCAGTTTTGTTCTACTTTGGACAAGGGAATCACTAACAAATTTTTTTTGTTTGCTTGTCTATGAACTGGAATGAAAAACAGTAGCTCAAAGAGATTAACTTCTGGTTTTGCTAAAAAAATTCTGAAATAGACCAGAATTAGAAAGAAACCTATGGGTTGTTTTTTAGTTTAGTTAAATAACACCCTAATGCAATTTCATTCAAACCTATTGGTGTAGAATAGACACTTTTTTCCCCTCCTTGTTTTGTGTTTCTGCTTCCGAAACCTCAGCCATGATAACTCCACCTTCCAGCTGATGTATTAATGAAACACAACTCTGTCATTCCAAGTGTATTTCCCATTCCAAGCAGATGCTTCTAGTTAATAAGATCATATTAATTGGCTGTAATGTATTGTTCTTCCTCATTTTCCTTTTAGTCACAGGGAGTATTTGGAAAAGCTGGACAATCCTAAATGATCTTGATAGCCAAATCCCCTGCCTATATCCCTGCTGGATCTCTTTAAGCTGTTACATACATCCTCTCTTATCTATTTTGCACTTAAGCAAACTCAGCAATGCTTCCCGAAACCACACTATAATGATTCCCATTACCTTAATAAAAACCCTTCCTTTCTGTAACTTTGTGAAGTCTCTGAATACCTTCAAAAACCCAGAATGAAATTTCATTTGCTTCATTTTGCAGTAAAAATGCTAGAGCCCCATTTTGAATTGTTTGTGCTTTTGCCCCTTTAATTTATTCCTGTTCCTCTTTAATTTCTGCTTCCTTTTCCACTTTCTAAATCAAATCATACAACAAGACTCAGATTATGTGAGTAGTCAAATAGATTGCACTCATATCAGCTTGATTTTGTTAGAGAAAACATGTAATAATACCCAGGTTCTCTCCCTCATCACCTCTTTTATGCATGACCTAATCAGGACTCATCACATGCTACTGTCACAGAGCTACTGTCTAAAGGCTGTACCAGCTGTACCAGCTAATAACAAATATCACTGCAGTCACTGTCATCTGTTTGCTGTTCGGGCTCAGGAGACAAGAAATGGGTGAAATCTACATTGCTCCAGTTAGAGCAAGGTGGGATCTATTAATTAGCACTTGTTCTGATGGACAGTGTGGAAGTCTCCCCGGCTTAGATCTGGAATGGTGTCACTACAGGTTTTTCCAAAAAGTTACACTGTGCTTAGCTTCATTCTTTTAACTCTTGGTCACTGACAACCTTCCAGTTACTGGTCTCTCCTGCAGCACTGTGCCCCTCAGTAAACTGTCTCTCCTCCCAGTTTTTCCCTTACCAACAATTTTCAGCCCATCACCATCATACATCTATCTCACTGAGAAAATCTACTTCTCTCTGGAATCCAGCTGTGAATTTTGCTAACAGTGCTCACAGAAAAGTAATTGTATAGCAATAAACTTTGTAATCTTAAGTAGTTCTCTATATGTACAAAAGCTTACAGTACATCAGTCCCTTCTGCGCTGTGCAGATGCCTGGACCACTCAACACTTACTTTCCAGCCAGACTATAACCTTTTTCATTCCTGGCTTACTCGTTTTATTTCTCACCTTTGTAATACTTCACTTCTGGTCCCCTGTATAGGATGTATTTTTTATAACTCTTGCAGATATAACCTTTGTGCAGCATCTAAGCTTATTTTTCAAAATCACCCTGATCTGCAATTGAAACATGTTTATTTTCACAGCAAAACTTAGTCTCTCAAACACGATTTCAAGTCTCCAGCTTCAGAATTACAATAAAAACCCCTGTAATATCTGTTTTCTTCCACACTGCTACCTGAAAGTCTGCAAGTTTAAAATTACATTGAATTCACTCATACTTAATGTCCTACAAATACCTGTAAGATTATTCTAGGTGCTGTCTGCAGAAAAAAAATGCAGAGTGGCACCATTTATTAACCTCTGTTTACTGATTCAGCAACAGCAGTAAGTGTTCAGATTCTTACTTCCTACACTGAAATAAATTAATAGATTTACTCTCAGTTCCACTGCTTTAACACAAATCACAAAGCCTGACCTCGGTACGTAGCATCTCCAGAGAATCCATAACGCAGAAGAAAAACAGAAAATGAGCTGGCTTTTCTCCAAGAGGAAAGCTAAGTCCCAAAAGAACAGGCAATATTACCAGTATTAACATGTTTATCGCTTTTTTTTAAATTATTCTCAGCTCTGCCCAGGATCTGCTGGATATAGCTAAGGAAAAGCTGCTGCACAGAATCAGGTTTGACTCCATGACTCTGGATCTACTTCCTCTCCATTTCTAGTTGCAGTACCGTTAAAAAGACACTTTGGGCCACTCAGATTTTATATTTGCTGGCCTAAAATCTAAAGGAACATCTGCTCTTTAAGGATAACCACCACACAGAAAAGCCTCCTTAGGCATAGCAGACCCCCATAATCCTGCAGACACTGGAAACAAAACCATGGTAAAACTAATTAGAAGCCAGACTGGTCCAATTCCTCAGCAGAAGGGGCTGCATGTCTCTAGAGCACAGCCTCTGCTGACTAACACAGCAAGCCATGCTACACTTACCTAAAATTATGTGAATAAAACCATTTATTAATTTTTAATTAGTTCTTTATCATCAAAAAAGTACTATTATAGTTATATTCTCTTTTATTCAAAAACTGTGTTCGCAGCTTCTGAAAATGTGCTTATTTCATCCTCACACAGAAGTTTTACTCATAATAAAGCAAGGAGAGACTTTTGAAGACTCTGTAATGGTTTGAAAAAGGAACCTTTGTATTTAAAATTCTAATTATGCCATTAGATAACTTAAGACCATTCCAGAAGACCTATTATTACCTACTGTGCACACAGCATAAAACTGGATTTCAGCTTAAAAACAAAACCATCAAATTCAGGTAGAAAACACTGCCTGTGAGAGCGGCACTACAAATGTACTTTTATTCACAGACATCAGGATAGCAATAGGACTTGAGACAATAAACCAGTCTGTCAGCCATCCAGGCCTTCTTTTCTCCTGGACACCCCAGCAGGAGTACTAATTAGGCAACTCTGGTTAGCATAAGACTTTGTGGGCAATGACATAAGATGATGTAATGTTTCATGGGTATGTGACAACAATAAGTTTCAGTCATCCAGAATATGGATTTGAAGAGATCTTCAAACAAAGTCCTTTGTACTCCTTAAATTCTCTAAAGCACCTACAGCCCCGGCCACTTTCAACACAAGTGTGTACTTTCACCACCTATTCTAGCACCATATATTCAGTGGAAGGAAACAAGCTCTTCAAGAGGGTGATTTCTAAGGAACAGCAAATGAGTTATACCAGGTCACAAGAAGAAGCATTTAGACTTTAAATGCTGTACTCCAGGCCTAAGTTGTAATTATTCAGCAAAAGCTCTTACAAAAGATAGACTACTTTTGGTGACTTTGTACCCTGTGTTGCTGCTCAGTGAATTCAGTGGGGAAATTCTGCATTGATTAAAGGCAATAAAATTTCCCTATAGCACCGACAGCCTTTCACTTGGTTAGCTCTGAAACAGTTCATGGTTAAAAAGTTATCTAGCCCTAAAATCTGAAAACTAGGGCTCGAGACAGAAGCCACACACCCATTACTACTGCATACAATTCAATAAAACAGCAGGAGAATACATCTTTGTAAATATTTTTCCAGATAATAATAGAAAATCCTTACAAGTGATTCCAAACCTTTTCACGCTTAAATGGTATAAATCTGAAGTAACTCCACTGGAATTCATGGAGCTCCAGGGCTGTAAAATCTGTATCAGGAATCAAATTTATTCATTTTTTGGCATACCCACCAACTTTTCTTTACATATCTGACTACACTGCTAGGTGTAATTTAACCAAGAGAATAAGCATTATTTGAATTTATAGGCTAAATGATTGCATGTCCTGGGAAATACTTGTAGCAGGTGCACTTTCATCTAAAGCAGATTTAGCTGGGGCATCATTGCTAAGATTGTTGGCACCTGGCTCTTTATCGTATAACAATCCAGTAAGAGTTACGGCGAAAGAACAAATCGGTGTTGGAGCAGACAATGTGCATTAGACTCTGGGTGTGCGTAAACCCAACACATCCAGCTGCATTCTAGGCATTAAAGAGTTATATATGCCCACTGGAAGTGTACCATGGTTCTGGCAGAAGTTCAAGAATCTCTGAACTTATATAACCCCCAGGAGACTTGTTTAATAACCAAAGTGGATGAAAAAAGGGTTAGTATATCAGTCATTTTTTGTTCTTATAGAGCAAGGCTTCTCTAAGCAATGGAACTGAATTTTCACAATGAAAACCCTAAATTACCTTCCAAAGAAAAAACTTGCAGAAAAGCCCACTGGAACAATCTTGGGGAAAAAAATTGGTCTAAAAGGCAAAACAGAAAGTTAATGAGTTAAACAAAGAGAAAAATATATAGTCATGGATATCATATCAAAGGTATTTGAAAATGGGCATAACCTCAAGAGTTATTCAGAAACTGTGAAACTGATAGCAGACAGAAGATAATCAAATACAACACAATACAATAGGTAATTTTTGGATCCACAAAGTTAATAAGTAATTTATTGGTATAAACTGTCCATTCACAGTACATCAGTTGAAATAAACACACCCTGTGCCGAAAATTCATGACACTTTCAATATCCTCTTTATTTCACAGAAGTTAGAAGAACTGATGCAGGACAGGTTCTGATATTAATTACTCTTTTGTCTTTGTATTATTCCAGAGACTCAAGTGGCTTTGAGAGCAGAATCAGCCCTTGTTGCTAAAATGGTAAATCTGCATAGCAGGCACTACACACCTGAGATAGAGACATTAATTTCACACGATTCATCCACAATAATAATGACCCAAGCACTGTTCTGTAGCAGATCTCACCAGTCTCTTACTCAAACATGCTGGGAGGCTTGGAGGCCTGGCAGCAGTCACCTGCAGGGATCTAAGTGGATTCAACTCCTTTTAGTCCAAAGTGTTCACTGCTTCTTTCTTCTGGATCTTTTTACTTTCTTCCTATTCTTGTTTTTGAGGCTCGCTTTAGTGTTATTTTTTCTTTCTCAGCTGTTACACTACTTTCTCTATCTTTCTAGGGACATTTTCCCCCAATTTCCTCTTCTGTTCCCTGTGTCACATATGCAGCACATGGCAGCACCTATGCTTGACTTTGCAAGAGAAAAATGCTCAAGAAAAAGGTTATTACACTAACTGCAACCCATGTCAGCTACCACCTGTTTGTCCCACCTTCCTTGAAGGCTCTCCTTTAATGAGACTCTTATCAACATCAAGGCCTGGCATGGCATGTGTCTTTGCCATTTAAGGCTTACTGGGAAGTGCCTTGTAATGCAGCCAACACTTCTTGGTGGCCAAGACAGAGACATTTAAGACTCCAGGAACTGTGGGTAACTGACCAGCCAAGGAAAACCATGCCATTGATATTCTTCCTTCTTCCAATTCATTCCAGTATCTACCACTGTGATACACAACTATCAAAGCCATTCTGGATGCTTCCATTGGATTTCTGATAGTCATTGAAAATCTGTGTGTTCTAATATTTCCTTTACATCTGACAATTTCATATCAGTTACATTTGGGGTTATATTTTTATACTGGGTACAGTATTTAATGACTAATCAACCAGAAAACACAGGTGATTTATACAAAAAAAGCATCCAATAACTGCTACACTGGAGTCAGTAAACACAGTTTGATTGTATATGCCATTAATTAAATCAGATTCACACGTTCTGAAACACACACATCTTTTTCACACACATCCTTTTCATACATAAGCTAATGCTGTTTTCTTATACTTCTGCAGAGTAATCTTAAAATGACACACCAGGCAATCATTTAACTTAGAACTTGATCCTGGATAAAAGTGAATGGTTTCCATCAAGTCTGTGCTTGCCACTCTTTATCCATAGCTGAATCCAACACAATCCTTCTGATCTCAGTGGGGAGGACAGCCTCCATCTCAGCACATCTGCTGCAAGTGCTGTTTGCAACCAAGAACAAGAGAGTTTGGTTTGTGTCTGTTTTTACTTTCTATCCTTTCAGTACTTCCAGTAACATTAGATCTTTTCATTTGTGGATTGATGAGTCTTTTCCAGACAGGCAACACATCTCCTATGAATCATTGTTCCAGTACTGTGGCTTGGCTTCTGTTCAGTTAGGAGGACTTAGAGATCTTGTACAGCACTGTAGGGGCTCCAGCATTCATGCTACTGATCTGCCTGAGTTCCCTGTTTCCTGCTCCTCTCAGTGCCATGGCCAACAAGTAGGATCAGCCAGACTTCATATATGAAGCAGCTGTGTTTAGGGTAGACAGAAAAGATGTGTCATGTAGCCTGAGTGTTAAATATTGGACAAGTTTAAGCATGCTTTTTTGAATTTTATTTCCATATTTCCAGTATCTTTTCATGTAGCCTTTATACCTTGACCGATATGTGCCACTCTTTATCTGTCTTTTATTTAAATATGTCCTGGATTCCAACTCCTTTGTCAGAATGCTTTTTCAACTGGGAACTATTACCTTTCCTGCTAAGCATCTCACAGGTGTGTAAGTTTAGTCAGGTGCATTGTATCCTCAGTGTACCAGCAACCAGAGGAAACCTTGAAATCACAAATCTGAAAGTACTTGCACTCAAACAAGGCCAGAGATGCTGTGATGTTTATAATTTTCTCTGTCCCAGTCAGGCTACATTTTGATTTTTCTGCAAAATGAAAGTCAAATCCTCAGCTTCATGATCTTTTCCATGCATTTGAATTTGAAAAATAGAAGATGTTTTTCTAGTCTTTCTTCCCCTTTTTAGATTCAGCTAGTGGGGCTGGTCTACTTGACATTTCTAAGAAGTCTCATCCCCTGAAGTGTCAGCATGTGTTTTTTTTTCCTTTGACTCTCTGTTACTCAGTCTCCAATATTTCATTCTGCCAGGTGCAACAAGCATTCTACTTTATCCATCTTTTGAACATTTGCTTCTAATGTATGCTCGGCTACCTGGTGGTGTGTAGCTGACACTGTCTTTAACTTGCCTTGAATCCATCTGTCTGTTAGACCATATGGTTGTAATTTATTTGGCAGCCAGGCTCCTAATCACAAATGGAGCATCCTCAAGTCTCTTCTGTTCCAGGAGATGCAGAAGTTCCTCATTCCAGCATTAGGATTATTGGGAGATTCATTTCTCAGGCTTTCCCTTTCTGCTTTACAATCTCTTTCAGAGCCATCCTCAGCATTCAGCAGTTCTCCCTGGAGATGTCCAGCAATGCAAAGCCTTTATGCAAACCCTAATGCCAGACACAATCATTTATAATTTTTCCTGTGACATACAGGCCTGAGTCATAGCCAGCTTCTGTCAGAGAAACATCTGTCCTTTCGTTGTCTGAGCAGCTGTGCTGGCTCTCTTCCTGTAAGTTGGAAATACTTCAGTCAGTTGGTGAAACTATCACAAGTTTGGGATAAGAAGAGTCCATTTCACAACCTGCTCTATAGTCTAGACATCCTCTTGTGAGTTTATTACTTTTGCATGTGACGGGCGGTTATATATGTTATATTCCTAACACACATCGCTACATCGTCACTTATCTTAGACCATCACACTGGTTCATAATCTTCTCAAGGTTTTATTCATTCCTGAATTTCCCTGAGAGTTAAGCACATGTTAACAACCTGATCTGTGTGTTTAGGCATTGTGGAGTTTTTTATCTAAGTCAATATGCTTGTGACACCATACCACTTTCCATCTCAAACTTTCCCACTAAATCAGAGAGGGTTAGATCTGGTGCTTGCAATACTATCTTGCTGAAACTCTCTGTCCTTCCTCAAGATGATGGAGTGGGCCATCCCTTAGAGGCTTACAGGCTCGAATGCTGGTGCTGAAGGAGGTGTGCTGTTTGGTGACTGCATGCCCTTTTCCTGCAGAGCAAGAGCTGGTGCCTCACTACACAACCTGAAACAGGATCCTGGCTGTGGCTGATCCACCAAGGTGTCTTCTAATGCTGCCATCTGTCAACCTGAGCACAAAGCAACAGCAACTTTTTCTGGATCATTTTGCTAATACTTACAGTCCCCATCACACGCCCCATGTGAGGTATTCTCCCTCTATCATAATCTGGGTCACCTACAAACCAAGCAACATACCCTCTAGTTTTTGGCTTTGTCACTTTTACAGTGCCATCCAAAAAGAGTAGTTTCTGTGGTTTTGGTTTGGGCAGGAAGGCCTCATAGCCTTCCACTGCTTTTTCTCCATCTGCTAACAAATCAAAGACAGAGACAGCGATGGAGACAGATCCTGACCTCCTCCACTTTGTTCAACTGAGGCATGTCGCTGTTGAGACAGGTCACGACATAAAGACTCCAGGCAATATAAAATGCAAGTGAAAGAGAGAGTTTATTTCTATAAGGCCTCTTTTATACAGTGGCCAGACACTTGTGCTAAGTCTCTATTGGCTTCTACGTTAACACCCTGTGAAACCACTGGCTGCTTGCTACCACCACCCATTAGAAAACAATTCTAAGCTAACAACAGCCTCCCTAAGACAGCTGTGCATTCTTCATCAGCTGTTTGTGGTTTCTTGCTCCTTGTTGACACTAGACTTCTCACGGGTACAAGTCCAGTTCTCAAGCGTATATAGCAATCGTATCCAAATCGATGTCTGCAAGACTTTCTGAACAGCTGCCAGCTTCCACAAAGGCATTGGCCACTTGGTTAGCCCAGGGTTTGATGCGACTCTTACAAGCCTTTCCTGACAGCAGATGCATCACCAGGTGTGTCACAGGTGCCTCTTTACATGCCATAGGTGACTGGGTGGGAGGCATATACATTTGAAGCATGAATTGATAACTTCCAGTTATTTCCAATCTCTTTTACAGTAATGTATGAGGAGATAACTGCTCCTATTTCAAAACAAAGTTATCTTGGTGCTTCCGCCTTCCTTGCATTTAGAGAAGGAAACAGTCATCCTTCAGACCTCTAGTCCTGCCTGGGACCTTATCTTTCTCACTTCACTTAACTTTCAAGCCCACCCAGAAATGCCAAATCTGATGCCAAAGTGATCAGTGTGGGTAGTGGGCAATCAACAGCTGAGATAAAGTCCATTCTCTAACAGACAATCTTTACTGGAACATACACAACTATGCAGAGCTAAGCAGTGATATGTAGCCTCTGTTAATAAACTCTCACTGGACTGCTGGCCAGATGTCCTGTGAGTCATGAGACTGGAGATGGTCTACAGCAGAGATCATGCAGATTCAACTCCCTAAAGTTCAAAGCATTCACAAGTTCAAAGCATCCTCAACTCCTCTGTTCTGGTCACCTTTTACAATTTTTTTTCCAGTTCTTTGTTTAAAGCTGGTAACGCCTCATCTTACCTCAGCAGTCACTTTTCCTCCCTGAGCTGTTGCATTCCCTTCTTTATCTTTCCAAGGAGGCCTTTTTTTGCTTTCCTTATCTCCTGTTTTGCTTATGGAGTCTTAGATAATGCAAAGGCAACAGCTACTCTTGTTCCTTAGGAGAGGGGGAGGAGAGTTCAACCATAAAATAATTATGTCAGCTCTTGCTTGTGCTGGTGACAGACTACTTGGCCTGCAGTCTACTGACTTAAAATAAATTATAGACTAATTTAAATTTAGCTTTTAATTGTTTAAATCTAGTCACACTAACTCATCACTAATAATTCTTTGCTTCTTCAATATTTCAACAGATATCAATGCCTTTTAAAATCTAAGCAAACTGTGGCTATGAATTCTGTTTATCTGTTTTTCTGTTGAAATACTTAAAATATTCTTGCTCTACAGATGCAAGATTTTCCTTTATATAACTGTCATTCATAATCTCTCATATCATGTCATTTGGATGCTTACAACTATTTCTAGCTAGCATTTCACCCACTTCAACTAACACAAGTTTCATTGACTTTTCTAGGATCATCTCCAAATTTGCTACAATTGTCTTCTATTGTGTGGTGGTTTTAATCAGCAGCAGTTTCAATCCAGGTCATGTGTTATTGCAGGAAGCTTTAACCATATCCTCAGAGCTGGGTGTCTTGGCAATTCCTGGGTGTTCCCTCAGAGTCTGGAGGTATTTTACCATTTCCTTTGAAAAATTGTTCCTCGACGTAATTCCATCTTTACCTGACACAAGTAAGATCAATGTAGTGAACTCCCTGACACCTTCTGAAGAGGGGACCTATACAAAGAAATTATTCAGGTTTTTGGCAGCCTGTGCATCTGTCATAACCATTTGTTATTCTTCAAAAGCTGACAAAAACCATCACTTCTTTTATGGGTTTGTTGTTCTTGATATACTTAAAAGTTTCTTGTTGTTTGTGCTAATGTCTCCATGGAGTGATTCACTATATCCCATTTAATTAGGAGAAAAAATGAGACTTTAATTAGTACGTACCCCAGACAACACAAGGAAACGATTCAAATATGTAAACATCTGTTAAAAGACACGGAAAAAAAGAACGTGAATAGAAACAGCTCTCATGGATTTACCAAAGGCAAATTCTGCCTACCAGGATAGCTTTGTATGGTGAAATGATTGGCACAGTGGGCAAGAAGAAAGCAGTAGGATGATTTATACAATGACTTTACCAAGGTCTTTCTCTTATGGCAACGTGTGGCCAAGTTGGTGAGATATTGGCTGGATGAGCAGATGATGAAGAGAAAATAGTCTGGATCACCAGGCGAAAGGGGTTGTGATCGGTGCCACAAAGCCCAGCCAGCAGCTCATTACCAGTGGCACCCCTTAGAGATTGATACTGGGGCCAGTACTGTTCATGAAAGACCCAGAAGACTCTCAGTAAATGCAGAGAAGATCGAACTGAGTGCAGCAGTTAATATGCTGCAGGTAGAGCTGCCATGCAGAGACTTCAACAGCTTTGAGAAAAGGGCTGGCAGGAATCCTATGAAATTCATAGAAGCCAAATGCCAGATCTTCCAATGCAGATAGAACAATAACTATGTAATACTACAAACCAAAAAAAAACCAACAACAACAACAAAAAAACCACCTGGATAAACAAAGTGGTAAAAAAAGAAGATTTGCGGAAAAGGAGTTTGGTGTTTTGGTAAGCAGTAAGCAGTACAATGAACACCATCAACACATCAGTCTGCTCTAACAGGAGTGTAGGCAGCAGGTTGAATCCAGTGGTTTCTCATCTGTTTGGCACTAATAAGGTCATACCTGGAGGACTATGTCCAGTAGGGGTTGCCAGTCCGAGAAAAACACGGACATAGTGAGCAAGGCCAGTCAGTAGGGTCAGGGCTGGAGTACAAGACACATGAGAACAGGATGAGAAACTTGACTTCAATCAGCCTGGACAAAGGCACGCTGGAGCATTTTACTGCTATCTTCAGCTACCTGACTACAGAGGAGATGCAGCAGCTCTCTTCTCAGAGGTGAACAGAGAGGTGACCAAAGGCAGCAGACACAAGTTGAAACATACAAAATTCCCATTAAATATTAGGACAACCTCTTCTACTACAAGGGCAGTCAAATACTGGACCCCAAGGGTTTATGGATCCTCCATCTTTGCAGCTGTTCAAAACTTAACTAGACATTGCTGAATAAGTTGATCTTTTTGGGCCTCCTTCAAGACTGCATTCCAACCTCCATCTGTAAATATTATACAGCCACCTTGGAAAGTCCCTTCCACTTTCTCTGAGATTTTTCGTTGCAGTCAAAAGTTCCCAAATTACTCCTACTCCTGCAACAGGAATTTTTTTGCATTGACAGCTGTGCTAGAAATAAACTAGAAGCGCTGAGATGGTGCATCCCATTAATAAGATTCAACAGCTTCTGTGAATCAGTTGATTTCTCTGAGTCAGAAGCTGGGTGCTTCTCAGCAGCTGGTTATTATATATAGCACCTATATATATGGTACCTAAGCTAAAGATGGTTCAGGTATGTCTTCTGTAAAGCAATCATATTTCATAGCTGATATTTAAGCTTAACCTGCATCCTTTCCCTTTAGTAGGGATCAGTAGGAGGAGGGTAGTGAGATAGTGACATAGTTTTAGGAGTTCTCCCTCTCACAGATCAGATCACAGTTTAGGAGTTCTCCTTCTCTCAGATCCAACCACATTCAGACCTTCTCTTCTCTTTCGAAATTTTTCTCTCAGGCAGTCCAGCATGACTGCTGAGTGACTCTGAATTTCCACTGGTAACTGAGAACATTGACTGTTGTGTTCCATCCATTCTCCCTGTGCTTTTATTAGAGGAGACAGCAACACCATGTAGCCCCTATTATTTACACAAACTGGACTGGGGGTTTTTAGTCCAGAATAAATTATATTAACAAAACACCTGTTAATTCAGCTACATTTTTGAAGGGAAAGAAGTACATTTGCCATTTATACATAGACTTATGCATTGTCCAGAATGAAACAAAAAAAAAATCACTTCCTCAAGTCTCTTTCAAGTTGGCATTACAATTAACTAAAAAATTGTCTTCTGACTTGAAGAAGGGACAGAAGTTATCCAAATAGAGTAAACAAGCAGCTTTCTCTGCAGTAGAGCCAAGGACACCCTGCTGATTTACACCTCAAGGGGGAAGCCTTCCACTGGGACTCTTTGATGTCAAAGCAGACTTCCCTTTGGCAAGGTCCTTAATAGGGCTTCTTTCCTCAGCAAGGATTTCTATTTTTTCACAGAATTTTTAAGAACACAGTTACTGTAAGACTTCTATCCCTTTATTAAATTTGGTAGACTTTGGTTAGACAAACATTAAGGCACTAAGGTAGCTGTATTCATATGCCTTCACAAATATAATACACACACACATATATGTCCATTACCACCTTAAGTGTTATTTCCTTAAGCAAGCAAAAGAAAGATATCTTCACAGAAAAATGAAAAAAAAGCCTCATGAATAACACTCATCCTCAGTACTTTCATTATAAAAGTTTTTTTCAAACAATAATTAGAGAGCAATTATTAACAGTTCATATGAGCAGACTACCAACCAACTACTAACAGAGATGGCTCACAACTGTTGTATAAAACTCCAGCAAAAAGAAAAAAAAGGAAGAAAAGCGAAGTAAATCACCACCTTTAATTTATGTTATTCATACTCTTCCAATTATGAAAATCCATTTCAGGGATGATGATCCCAGCAGGACTACAAAGGATCTGTGTCAACGCTTCCAGCAGTTCCAGCCCTCCCTAACACACACAGTCTCAATTAAGGAATGCTCCTTACAATCACCCCTACTTTCAATACCCACCTAGCTGAAGAGGACTCCAGACAGTAATATCCTCCTCTACCTCCATGACCAAGGACAATATAGGACAGGCCATGGCACCACCTGTGCCTGCTATCAAACTCATACTTCTATCTCTGCCCACAAGGCAAATATTAAAAATAGCTGGAAACATTGACAGCTTTAAGCCAAAAATTCATAGGAAGCTTCTTAAGCTGGCTGTGTTCACTCAGTGATTTCCAGTCTTATCTGTGCCTGTGCAAATGAGCAGCCCATCACACCCAGCCACCACCACATCTGCCCCACCACCTGCTTGCTGCCCCAACCTTTTGACACTGGTACCTTGGGACCATCCACCTTAGTCAGTGGAGACTGTGGGTGGTGACATCCATAGGAACCAGACCTACTGCTGCATGGGGTTGAAAGGTTGGCTTCTTCTCTGTGTAAAATGCAAAAAGCTGAAGGTCCTGAAGCCCATTCCAGTAGCAAAAGTTAAACTGATGTACAAACCAGTACAGGGGAATCACTGCAAATGTGTACTCTGGACACTGTCAGATCCACTTAAACCCAGCTTGCATCTTTTTGTTTGTACTGGTATCTACCAATCCAACCCAAGATTCAGTCAATGTGAAAGAATATTTGCAGGTGATGCAGAAGAATATTCCACAGTGTGATTCAAAATTGGCTTGGTTAAACTCAGGTAGGTTTTGAGGCTAGAACAGGCATAAATTACTAGTATGTTCTTTCCAACTGCCAGAGTAAAAAAATTATATATTCTAAAGAATACTAATCATCTGAAAGAATTCTAAAATTATTCTAAGTGAAAATTATCATCTCTATGGGAGATGAAAGTTATAGAGGCAAGCTTCATTAAAATGCATAATTAGGTACAGGAAATACAAAAGACTGATCATAAAGCAGCATAAACTAAAGCCCCGAACTACTAAAAGTATTCCTGAAGGATTATCCCAGAGTCTTAAAAAGGTGATTTGGATTTGATCAAGAGATTTTAAACCCGTGAAGAAAATGAGTAAAAATTTAGGCTTCAGTTATGCCAGTGGGAGCTTGGTAACTTAAGTGTTGTAAGAAATGTTCTGCTTTTATAATATACAGGGAAATTTGCACATTGGCATTCAGGATGAAAGAAGTATATATCAAATTTAACTTATATTTATCTGTTTTTCTGTAATTTTATAACATGAAAGATGTCCTCTCTCCAACTTTCCTTCTATCCATCAGCTACCTCCCCCTCAAATCAATACCAAAATTTCACAAAATCACAGAATGGTCAGATGGGAAAGGACCACAGTGGGTCATCTGGTCCAACCTCCGTGCTCAAGCAGGGTCATCCCAGAGCGCATGGCACAGGATTGTGTCCAGATGGTTCTTGAATATCTCCTGTGAGGGAGACCCCACAACCTCTCTGGGCAGCCTGTTCCGGTGCACCCACACAAGTAAAGAAGTTTTCCCTGGTGTTCAGGTGGAACTTCCTGTGCATCAGTTTCTGCCCATTGCCTCTTGTCCTATTGCTGGGCACCACTGAGAAGAGCCTCCTCCATCCTCTTGATACCCTCCCTTCAGAGACTGACAAATATTGATGAGGTCTTCTCTCAGTCGTCTCTTCTTGAGGCTGAACAGGCCCAACTCTCTCAGCCTTTCCTCATAAGAGAGATGCTCCAGTCCTCTCATCATCTTTGTAGCCTCCTCTGGACCCACTCCAGTACCTCCATGTCTCCCTTGTACTGAGGAGCCCTGAAATGGACACAGCTCTCCAGATGTGGCCTCACCAGGGCTGAGCAGAGGGACAGGATCACCTCCTTCAACCTGCTGGCAGTGCTCTTCCTAATGCACCCCAGGATACCTTTGTCCTTCTTGGCCACAAGGGCACTGCTGGCTCATGGACAGCTTGTGGTCCTCCAGGTCCTTCTGTGCAAAACTGGTCTTCAGCAGGTTGGCCCCCATCCTGTGCTGGTGCCTGGGGTTGTTCCTCTCCAGGTGCAGGACCCTGCACTTGCCTTTGTTGAATTTCAGATGGCTCTTCTCTGCCCATCTCTCCAGCTTGTCGAGGTCCTTCTGAAGGGCTGCACAGCACTCTGAGGTATTGGCCTCTCCTCCCAGCTTTGTGTTGTTGGGGAACTTGCTGAGGAGGCCTCTGCCCCTTCATCCAAGTCACTGATGAAATATTAAACAATACTGGGCCCAGTACTGAACCTTAGGGGATACCACCAGTGACAGGCGTCCAACTAGACCCTGTGCCACTGATTACAGCCCTCTGGGATCTGCTGTTCCGCCAGTTCGCAAACCACCTCTCTGTCCACTCACCCAGTCCACACTTCCTGAGTTTGCCTATGAGAATGTTGTGAGAGACAGTGTCAGAAACCTTGCTGAAGTTGAGGTAGAAAATATCCCCTGCTCTCTCCTCATCCCTCCAGGTACTTGTTTCATAGTAGAATTCCTTTATTTTTCCTTTGAGAATTCTAGGGCAAGAGAAGTAATAAAAAGTAGCCACACTGTTGTATTGGTACCTCAGTGCATGTTGCTGTGTTATTATTCTACTCTTTCTTCTCATGCATTCTCTGTTGTCTAACTTTCTAGCATATGATAGGCACCTGTGTCACCATGAATGCAGCTCTTAGGACAAGGACAAATTCTTGTTTTGTAATGTGCCTACCGTGTTCTAAAGGCTTGTACAAGTGTGAATGGTAATACTGTACAGCCATACTTGACCACTTTATCTTAAATCCTTACCACCTATGGGCAACAGTACAAGCCTGGGAAGTTAGCAGGGAGTTTGGTGAGCCAATAAACATAAATACAGTCTTTAGCTGAGCTGTTTACAGAACTGTAACTTCAGTCAGGGCTCAGCTGAAAACATCTTTGATTGTCAAACTAAGACAAAGCCTGCAGAAGTTAGCTCAGACAACAAAAGTTCCAGAGGAGAGACTGAAATTAGAGACTCAGATACTGTTTCCCAGGCTAAATTAAATGCAACAAAGATACTTGGGAAAAGTTAGGATACAACCATTTATTATTCATAGCACATTAGTATTTACTACCACCTGCATTTTTTTCTTACTGGAATTACAGTGATGCAGTTAAACAGAGCATGGTCTATAGACAGTTTAGCTGATCCTGAAGATTTTTTCACTGGTAATATGACTGCCTATCACACTTTTGGGGTTTAGAACCACTTTTATAAAACTACTATCTGACTGGCTTGAATTCATTAATTTCATTTCCCAGATTAACTTCTGCAGGACATTTCAGTAAGGAAAGGTTTCTTTTTAAGCAGCTAAACTCAAGTCCTTAGTGTTGTCTGTGTCACAGAAGCAAAAGTAACTCTTTAGAGTTCCCATTAGTGCATGGAGAGCAATCCGGGTCGACACCAAGTTACCCACAGGGTGCTCCTCTCTTGAGGATGTGGTGCAGGTGCCAGGAGGCTCTGCACATACTTTCGTCACCTCAGTAACACAGCAGCTCTTCACTTTCCCTGGACTACACACACATACTGTACTCCAAAGTAGACTTCGCTGAGTGCCATTTTGCTGTCAGCTTCTCATCCACATACACCCCAGCTGGAACCAAGATTGCCATCAGGCAGGACTGCAGCAGCAGCATTAGGTTGGTCAGTGGTCCTGGCACTCAGGATATTCTCATAAAATGTTGCACTGTCTCTGTCACAGCCCATAAATCTTTGCAAAGCACATGCACATCTGCACTGAGCTCTGAGAGTACATGCTTGGATGTTACAGGACTGCCTCTTCACAGTGTTACACTGGATAGAGAGATGCTGTATTTGATTTAAATTTTTTTTCCCTTATACTCAGCCAAGAGATATTCACTCTGCCAGTTGTTTAATATTCTGTCTTAATGAGAATATTTCTATTTTTCTAAAAGTGAACAATTTCAACCTGCTGCAGAGTTATCCTTTTCTATTACGTACATATATTAGGTCTAATTTGCAAGTATATATAAAAATTCTTTGGGGATGAAAATCGTGCTTATCTTAAACTACACCATACACTCCACATAAAACATTTTTCTAAGAATTGGTGTGTACTTCCCTACCCATCATTTATTAATAGGCTTACCATCTGTATTCATCTTTAAATTCCACCAATTAATATTCTCAAGCCTGGAAACACTGTAGGTACAGCTTTCATAATGTGCAAAATCTGATACGCAATTCATTTTACACTGAGGAATTTAACCCAATACCAAAGAGATTGTAAAAACAGATTTGTTGCAAAGACTTAAAATAAATTGATTTAGTTGGATGAGACAACTTTCACAGGCATTCATTTAAACACTAAACTTCACTAGCTGCACAGAGTTAACAAATGTGCTACAAAGCTCTTCAACTCCCACACAAGCTGACTCACACAAGATAACAAAACTATTAGCTCTTGAAAGAACTCTGTATTTTTCTTTATTGTTCCAATGACTTTCCCAGTTTTGAGGGGCACAATTTCAGAAGTGTACACTATAAAGAAAGTGATGTTTGGAGATGGATGGGTGACCAGGTTATAAACGAAGGAAAATAGCCCTGGTGACAAGTAGTTTATGTCACCACCCCAGCTGCAAAATTCATCCAAAACTCAGTAATTTATCCAGCTGTATCCATTATTTTTTCCACCAGCTAGCTGCCCATCCAAAGCAAGCACAACCACTGCTGTTCAGTTCCTTCTTTTCACTGCATCCCTCTCATCTCATCCTTTTTATTTTGTTGCTGTGATTTCGTAACTTCTGCCTCATGTCCTCAGTTAATTTGCCCACACTACTCATTTGTGGGTCTAAGTGCCATTTCATGTGACTCACACAATTTCTTATAATGCTTTTTAATCTCAATTTCTCCAGAGGGAAGCAGCTTTTTTTCTTATGGTTCTATACAGACCTGTCAAATGTGAATCTGAAGCCAATGGCTTGTAAATGTCAAATTTAGATCAGATATATCTTTGTTTGAATTTTGATTTGTTTCTATTTTTATTGATATTCTCAATAAGAGGCCTTACAGTTATTTCCAAGAACATTATTTCTTTGCTTTGTGTAATACATCTGAACGTATTTTTGCTAAAAGCAGTGGCTTGCAAAGTAGGTAACACAAATGCAGCATTGTGTTTTCTTTCTATTTTGTCTGAATTGGGTCCAAATATAGATAAGCAATGAAAACAAAATAACAAAATCCCTGAGTGATCTTGTCTTTTAGGCTGTGTCCAAGCTGGGTCACCTTGGAGCACTTCCAGTCTCCTTGGGCTGTAATATGCACTCCAGAAATTTGGACTTGGGCAAAAGGCAGGCATGCACACCAGCTCCTTCACCCTGACATCCCCTGTTTTCCCTGGAGTTAAAGCCAGAATGCATGAGTCAGATTTACCCATGACCTGAACCTTCAGGGGACTGTGACTGCAGGGGTGCTGCTGTACCACATGCACCAATTCATTTACACACAACATTAGAAAAATAAACAAAATTATTGGACCATATGAGATATTCCCCCTTGTCCCACCACTACATGCTCTTGTAAAAAGTCCCCCTCTGTCTTTCTTGACCCTTCACATACTAGAAAGTTGGAATCAGGTCAGCTTGAAGCTGTCTCTTATCCAGGCTGAACAATCCCAATTCTCTCAGCCTTTTCTCACAGGAGAGGTGCTCCATCCCTCCAGTCATCTTGGTGGCCTCCTCTGGACTTGCTCCAACAGGTCGATGTCCTTCCTGTGCTGGGGACCCCAGAGCTGGATGCAGCACTGCAGGTGGGGTCTCACCAGAGCAGAGCAGAGGGACAGAATCCCCTCCCTTGACCTGCTGCCCACACCTCTTCTGCTGCAGCCGAGGACACGTTTGCCTTTCTGGGCTGCAAGAGCACACTGCCAGGTTATGCCCAGCCTCTCACCCACCAGCACCCCCAAGTCCTTCTCACCAGCGCTGCTCTCCATATGTTCATCCCCAGCACCTTGCTCTTAGTCTTGTTAAACCTCATGAGATTCCCTTAGGCCCACTTCTCAAGCTTGTCCAGGTCCCTGTAGATGACATCCCCTCCCTCGGGTGTGTCAACAACATCACTCAGCTTGGTGTCATCTGCAAATTTGCTGAGGCTGCACTCAATCCCTTTATCTACGTCATTAATAATGATATTAAATAACACTTTTCCTAATATGGTCTCCTGAGGGTCACCACTGGACACTGATATCCACTGGAATTTCAGCTGTTGACTCCTACTCTTTGGCTGTTCAACCACTTCTTCATTCACCAAAGGGTCCACCCATCAAAGCCATCCCTCTGCAATGTAGAGAGAAAGATGTTGTGGGGAGCTGTGTCAATGTCTTTACAGAAGTCTGGATAAACGACATCTGTAACCTTCACCTTGTCCACAGATGTAGTCACCCCATTATAGAAGGCCACTGGTTTGGTCAGACAGGACTTCCCTTGATGAAGTCATGCTGGATGTCTCCAGTCACCTCCCTGTTCTCTGTGTGCCTTAGCACAGCTTCTAAGAGGATCTGTCCCAAGAAAATTCTTTACTGTGAGTGTGGTGAGGCTGACCAGAGAAGCTGTGGATGCCCCATCCCTGAAAGTGCTGAAGGCCAGGTTTGATGGGGCTCTGAGTAACCTGGTCTAGTGAAAGGTGTCCCTGCCCATGGTGGGGGGGGTTGCAACCAGATGATCTTTAAGGTCCCTTCCAACCCAAACTATTCTATGATTCTGTGATTCTATGGATTAAGTTTTGTACAAGTATCTCAACAAGAAAGTCAAGAACATCAAAGAGCAGTCCAGAACAAAAATTATTATAATAGAAAGCCTGCTGTTTTCATGAAGGGAAGGACAAAAAATCTGTTCAAGTAAAGGTTTGTGGGAAACTATAAGACAGAGGACTGGGAAGAGGGCTCAAGAAAAGAGATAGGTAGAGGAAACCAAGTGCCAATGAGGTACAGAAAGAGCTGATGATATGTCAGAAATCCATAAAGAAGGAAAAGATGGAAGAAAGAGAAGATTGAGTGTCTGAGTTTAGATTAAGATTAAATTTGAGTTTAGATAGTGATGTGAATTGCTCAAGTCAGGTTATGAGGAAATTACAGAAGGGGAAGGAGGAAATGCAGCAGGTTTTTTGATCCATCTTGCCATCAAGAATGGGAATTCCTGGATCAGTCTTGAAGAGGGTGAAGAGAAACAAACAAAAGTCTGTGCTGATCTGTACATTGATATGTAGAAATAAGATTAACTGCAGCTACCACTTGATCTATTGATTAGATGCCACGAGATGATGAACTGCCAGCTAATGGCAAGCTATTACCCAATTCAGTCTAGGAGCAGTGGAGTAAATCAATACATAGCAGATATCTGAGTTTTATTGCTGGTTGGCAGGGAGGAAAACCTGTAAGTTGCTACATTCTTTTAGGTATGTACAATACAGATATGCACCTTAGGAACTACATTTGGGTCTTAGATTTCATAGGACAATTAAATGTTTTTTCTTCAGTGGACTAACTGCACCATCATTATTGCAGCCTTAATCCCAGAAGTACCACCAGATTCATTGTTCAAGCTACAAAATGGATTTCTACCTCAGAAGTAAAAGGAGGAAAGTCTCTACAGGAGATGCAGATAGTACTTGGAACTTTTCTGTTACTGGAACAGCCATCTTAAGTCAACTGTGGAATTCTCGTTAAAATTCTGGAGTACGGCTTTTATCCTGTCCCTTATGCAGAGATTTGACCTTCTTGCCCTTTAAACCTAATGAATTTTGACAATGTTTACAATATTATTTCTAGAAGGTGGAAGAAGAATATTTTTGCAAATGTCACTTTAAATATTTGTAGGGTTATAGTGCTCTCAAGTTGAAAACCTAAATTGTAGGATCAGCAATATCAGTGACCAGATGTCATATACTTCAGTGCTGGGGATGAGTATGATATTAGTGTCTCTCCAGATTTAAAAACTCCTTGAGATGAGTTTTATAAAAGTTTAAAAAAGGAAGATATCAGTTCAAAACGCTATAAAGACAGGATGAGAAACCTGAATTTGTCCTACCTGCAGACAGAAGGCTCCATGGAGCATCATACTGCTGTCTTTAGCTACCTGATGGAAGAGTACTGAGAAGATGGAGTCACTCTCTTCTCAGAGGTGAACAGTGATGCAACCAGTGGCAACAGACACAAGCTGAAACATGCAAAACTTCCATTAAAGATTAAAAAAATCTCTTTCACTGCAAGGGTGGTCAAGCACTGGACCAGGTAGCCCTAAGGAGTTATGGATCCTCTGTATTTGGAGCTGTTCACAAATTGAGTGTATATGGCTCTAAGTCATTTGATCTAATTGGATCTGATGTCCACAAAATAAGCCTGCTGACACTGTGCGCACAGACTTCTGTAGCAAGTAAATACAGCAAGTCCCTGTCTTTGAATTAGAAAGAGTATTGTTTTATGTTTTAAACTAGCCCCCTACTGGCTTCACCAAGCTCCCTATATTTCTAATACCAAGAAATTTGCTAAAAAGCCATTATCCAATATCTCCACAATTTCCAAAAGCTTAATCATACCCCCACCTCAATCTTCTCGTCTCGTGTTTGAAGTGTATCAGCCTTTATAGTTTCTCCTAAGGAAACTGCTCCATCCTCTTAGTCATTTTAGCTGTCTTTGTACCTTTTCCACACTGTCTTTGATATGCAGAGACCAGAATGGCATTCAGAATCCCCTGCCTTATTCTGAATACCCTTTCTGATGATTTCCAACATTCTGTCAGCTATTTTTGCTACTTCACATCAGTAAAAAATTGTATTTGGTTTAGTAATGAAATTAAAAATTATTAATCTCATCATGCCATGTATTAGCCTTTCTGAGTTACACTGTGAGCTTATTTATTTACCACAGCCTCAGTCATAAATTCATAAAATGGTTTGGATTGGAAAGGACCTCAAGGATCACATAGTTCCAACCCTTCTGCCATGGGCAGGGATATGTTCCACTAGACCAGGTTGCTCAGAGCTCCATCCAGCCTGGCCTTGAACCTCCAGGGATGGGGCATCCACAACTTTTCTGGGCAACCTGTTCCAGTGCCTCAACACCCTCACAGTAAATTTCTTCCTAATATCTAATCTAAGACTACCCTTTTTCAGTTTTGATACTGTTAAATAGTGTCATGTTTTGAATAAGTTTACAAGTTTCTTATGACAATGAGCATGTCTTCTATTTTATTGTGATGTGCCCATGATACTCTTGAGCATCCTTCAGGCCTGATAGGCAAGAATGAGAATACCAGGTATAGTATTAAAGGTGAATTACTGCACTTTGGGGCTAACAACAAGAAATTTTGTTATCTGTTGGTTTACTAATACCCAGAGATTTAAAAAAATAGGGTTTTTAAACTGATTATATGGTTGATCCTAAGCAAAGGTATCAACACTGGAGGTGATTTTGGTATGACAAATCATGCAATTTAGGATTAACTGAGTAATGCAAAAAGAGGATTGTCATTACTGCCATTGGCAGTACTGTCAACAGCAAATTCTAAATTGCAATGCTGTGCATCAGCTCGGTGATCAATTTCCACAAAAAAAAAGGGGGGAAATGCTGGGATGGTCTAAAAGAGCTACTGGGAGTCAGGGGGCAGGAAGAGGACAAGTCAAAGAACTCAGGTTATTAACCCAGCAAAACAAAGTCTCAGATGAGATACAATTTCTCTCTAGGAATATAAAAGGAGCAACATCAGGGCTGGAAAGAGCTACATAAATCAAAGCAAAACACCAACACAAATGGCCATGAATAAATTTACATCAGAAATTGAAGACCAGAACCAGAAGAAAGGGGGCAGTGGGTTGCCACAGGAGGATTTAATGTTCAGTCAGTTATTAAAAATTTCTCAGTCTCTCCTAGATCGTGTAGACTTACTTGAATAGTTCCCAAGAGCAACCACCTTTTCCAGCTGGGGACAGCCTAGCACCTTGCCCCTTTACTCTGTCATAACAACCAAACATTTACTCTGTTTAGCAACCAAACAGGTTTCTGCTGGAGGTACTGGTCTCATAAAGAGGCCTCAGCAAACAATAAACTTCTAAAATTCCAGAAATTAGAGAATGAGTGGAAAAAAACTCCCATAAGAGATTACACAAAGATACAAAAGATTTGAAACAAGGTTGATATCTTTAGCTTTAGGGTTACAGATCTATTCAACCTGCGAGGTTGCTGTTGTCTGTATCTAGTTCCTCTCTTTCTGTCTCTGAAAGCAATGCTATGGAATTCTATTCAGCAGCAGATCTGTTTGGTCTCAGCTGCAGAACTTTGTTTAACTGCTTTTTAATAGCTCTTGAGAGAGTTTAGAGAGAAGGCATGGGCACACACATGCAGAAACAGTGTTGGAAAGTATCCTCTTGTGAAAGGACAGGAGCACTAAGCCCGCCCACCCTGGGGAGAGCATCTGACATCTGCTCACAGATACTGACAACCAGGACATCATGAAGAGAGATGCTCTCACACAGTGATATGACTCAGGTTCTTCCTTCCAAGGAAATGAGAGGATGAACTGTAGACTGTCACTTCTCAGGAAGTTCAGAGGCCATTTACAGAGGAAGAATCAAAGATCTGGTTCTAGCAGCTCTCTAACTAAAATAAAAGGTGAAGTCCTGATTTCCTGTTATTTATTTTCATATTGCCTGTGAAGTTCATTTTTTAATCAAATATTTCACATGTCAAATATGGAGAGGAGCATGATGTTTGAACTATCCCTTCCCTCATGTCACGGTGCTTATTCTGGAAACCAAGGTGGGTCTTCAAATGTAACTTTTGTTCCTTACAGCTCCTGATGATATTAAAAGAAGTAACACTCTGGCATTTATGGCAGAAACCAGCAATTTATTTGATCCACTTTGCTCTCCTTCTTGTTAATAATCATTGCAGCAAAATTATTTCCACTGCAACATGGCCTCATACCTCTGCCTGGGTTTTTACTACATACAGCAGTCCTAAGGAGATGTGGGGAAGCAAATATCTGCCTAACATATCAGTTAAAGTCTATGAAGTGTGAACATAAAAAGATCAATCCAGATTGGAAAGCCCCATCCTCAAATTTTTGTAGTATTGCTCCGTTCATCCACTTCAACAAAAGATTACAGACAGAATGACAAATCACGATTATAGACAGGATAAATGCTTCAGTTGCCTCTTTCCCCATGGTCTGAGCAGGAAATGATGATCACTCTCCTATGAGATTTCACAAAAATCTTTCTTATTGAGAAATAAAATGGGTTTTTGGAGAACGTGCAAATGTTCCTGTGAATCAGATAATTCTGCCTCTTGGCAACTTTTCAAAAGTTACCAATATCAGGCAGAAAGTCAAAGAGTTATGAACTGGATGAGGGCAAGCCCTCCCAGGGAAAGAAGAGAAAAGCTTGAGGATGCATGTACGTGCCCTACAGGGAAGCTTTCAGATCAAGATCCTTTCTGACTCATTTCTGGTGTCAGCCCAGTGTAAGTTAATGATCACTTTGATTTTTCAGAAGAAGCCAAAATTTCTCTCAACTGATTACTAAAGCTGCACGGAGCATATTATTAACCACATAAAGGCCTGATTCTGTCACTAGTAGCAACCAGGCTTGCTGCTCTACCGGCATCTCATAAAAGCCGTGGGGGTTTCCTGCAAACTTAAAAGCCTGCTACAGACACTGCATGTCACAGGATCCATGTGCCTCAGTAGGATGCCCAGCCTCCAGGGAGACAACCTCAGGTGTGGGGTCTCTGGTCACACCTTCTCACTGCTGCAAAACTGTGACTGACACTAGTGAAATGCCAGAAACTTACAGAAAAGCAAAATGTCAACTTTCAATTTCAAAATTATCCTTCACTGTATTGCCTTCAAAAGAGTTCCCAGGAGCTGGATGTGTTTCCCTGGATGCTTTCAGCCGTAATTTCAACCATCTTTTGCTACCCAGCATGCCTGCCCTGTACTTCACTCAGGTGATGCAAATCCAGCAGCTGCCCACGAGGTCTTGACTTCAATTTGTGCCAGCATAGACAACTTATAACTAGTGAGAATAATATCCACAGATGTGCCTCTCCTCTGGACAGGCATCCATGCACAAAGCCAGTGATCAGAAGGTGTAGCACTCTGAGGCCTAGCCAGGGACCCTGAAGGAACCAAGAGGACCCCACAAGCTGCTGGAGAAAGCTCTCCTGCCGCATCCCCTGGCCAGCTGGGGCTGCAGCCTTGTGCCTGACAGCTCAATGAACCTTCTCAGAAATGTGGCAACTGATCGGGTGTGGAGCAGAAGAAGAAAAGGAGTATCAGGTGACGCCTTGACAGAAAGGCCACTGGTGGAAGTTTCCCAGCCTTGCACAGTGCATGGCTCACCAAGGAGCAAGCTGCTAAAATGAACTGTCCAATGCCTCCAGACCTCTACATCCATCTCAGACTGTAACCTCTCCTGTCCAAGCCCCCTGCTCCTTTACAGCCCAGCTCACAAGCACTTCATTGCACCTTCTCATTGAAGTTGCTTTCCATCCACAAAGACAGATATCTGTAAGTGGTCAAATAGCTGCCATTTGAAAATAAAATACACCACGCCCCCAACAAACTAAGTGTGGTGATGAAACAGGCAGTTAGTTTAATTCAAAACCTAAGTAGAAATATCAAGCTTCTACTCAGAGAGCAGAAGGTTGACAAAAGAAAATCCTGTTTAGCTCTGTGTGCATTTTCTCTAGCACAAGTATAGAACCAGTGCGACAACCATAATTTACTATAATTTAATTATTCAGGCAAGTGTCCTCTCTACTTTTATTTGTTGTTACCCTAAAATAAGTTATTGCAATTTTAGAAGATGGAAAAACAAGAACTTGTGAACTGAGATGCTAAAAAAGAAACCCCAACCAAATAAACCAGTATTAGCTCTTTTAAAATATAAGGAGTAACTCCTTACTTTAAAGAAAATATTATAAAAATATTATTATTTTTAGCATGTCATTCACTTTCCTGTTAAGTATGCATTCCTGTTACTATGAAATAAAAGGTTAAATTAACAATAAATGACAAAATGTCATTTTATTATTTAATTATATTTAACATTTGTAATATCGTTCACTCTCTTTTTGGTTTTCTAACAATTTCTTTCTTATTTTGGTTTTCTAGTAATTTCTTAGACATCCTTGCATAAAAAAACAAAATAAATTCAATTGACGTTCACCTTTAGCACAATCAGTCTTCAGCAGACTTCTGCAAACTGTCCAAGTATTTTTGCATCAGGAATGTATCCTCCTGCTGCTATACTAGAGATAAGAAGGGACTTTCTAACTCCCAAAACAAGACCAAACACTCAGCTGAATCCCTCAGACCCACTAGTTTTCCAACCATGTGTATAATTTACTAAAGTACCAGCAATTTTTTCACCATCACTTTCCATTTTTCTCCTCTTTTTCCATGAAGCATGCTTTACGTACGAATGCCTACGGCCAAAAATTGTCACAAGCTTTTTGTGGCAATTCACCATTCAATTAACAAATTATGTTTTAAGCTTCAGCACACGCAAACCCAAACTGTTTTAATTTTAAAAGTGTATCCATAGAAATCTTCTAGCACATTGTAAACTGTCACTGGAAATATTTCTGTGTTTTCTAGATTTTCCTTTTCCTGCTAGAATATAAAATTGCAGTTGTGCAGTTCATACCTAACAGTAATTTATATGAGATAAAGAACATTTTAAGTTTCTTTAAAATGAGCAATATAGAATTAACCACCTTGTGAGGACATGCTTTGTTATTTTCTCATCTTCAAGGCTGACAACATTAAGTTCCCTTGTAATTTTTAAGCTCTTTGACAGACACAATGCAGTATGCAAAAACTTAAATCACACAACCTCAAGAAGAAATAATAATGTAGCTATTACATTTATTTATGCACTATGTAGTACAGGAACTACATAATTAGTTGAAACCAAATATCTTTTCCATTTTCCATTAATTTGTATACACTTTCCTTCAGCATTATCTGTTGCAAATGATACAATATCATGATGATGCATTATCAAAGTTCAAAGCTGGAGTCTCTTAGAGGTGGAGTCTCTTAGAGCTGGAGACACTAGTAATGGGGTATTATTAATGTCTTGAAAATAATCATGCATATCGTGGATGATTCTGCTTTAAACTAGCTAAAAACAATTATGGGAAACATTTTAATATTTCCATTATTTGACTCTAAAATAAATACATGTCCATTTCAAAAGTCTTCATTTTCTGCAATGAAAAAAAGGATATAATATATTGTTAACAGACAGAATATGTGCTGTACCAGGATCTATCATTTTAGCAAAGAGAACCTTAGAAAACAACACTAATTTGTCATTACTCAAGCTTTGGAGGGGACCATAAATTCTGTTGTGCATTTTTTGTTCACTCTTAAGGATTTTTATTTTTATAAATTTTATATTTATTTTTATAAATTTTATAAATTTATTTTTATAAATATATTTCCTAACATTTTATAGATGTTAGGAAAAATTTCTGTGTGTTTTATTTGAAGCCATGCTGAAACTTTTAAGACCTGCTTTTGCCTTGTGTCTGGCAATCCACTACAACTAACGGCGAAATTTCTGCATAAGCTACAGCAAGTCTGAAGTGGCACATTCCATTATTGTCTTCACTGAACCACGCATCCCATTTCTCCTTTCCACCTGGAAAGCATTAAGGGTTGAGCATTCGGTGTCACAGCAAGAAGGTGACATGCCAAGGTGCTCCCTGGCTGGCAGCTGTGCAGCCAGGATGACAAACTCTGCAGGAAGAACACGACCTCAAGATGGCCAGGCCCAGCCGAAACAGCCCTTGGTACCACATTTCCAAGCCTTGTGGCAAGCACTAGCTGAACATGTGCAGAAAACATCCCTAATCACAAAGCCATTAGCACACCTTTCCAGGGGTATTCTTGTGTGCCAGTGTCTGATCTAAGTTTAAAGCAGCAGAGAGGCCAGGGTTAATGCAATCTTTTAAAGGGCAAAAATGAACAACTATTTATCTTTTTTGTGTGTGAACTTCATTGCAACCTTGGCTAGAGACACAAGGAAAATCTTTTATGAAATTATTTTTAGGGTATTGCATTTTCCTCTTAGCTTTGGGTTTAGTTTTTGCCGAAAGATTTAGTTTCTTTGGGCAGCCTTGATCACTGAAACAAACTTTAAGCAACAGGTACCCTGCTTAGTGCTACTTTTCAAATCAACTTTTACCTTACTCACATAACAAACTAGAGACTGTTATACTAAGGAAGCTGTAGAATAAGTGCAGCATGAATTCTTCACCCAATATCACTGTCTCTAGGAGATTTGAAATGAAAACTGGTAGACCATTTAAAACAAAGTTATTTTCAATGTAATTAAGCAAAAAAAATCTCCATTTTCAATTACTTTCTGCTTAAGTTAAAGGGTTTATTTTTATATATGCATGTGTGTGTGCACGGGAAACTCCAGCATGTACTGGGATGAGTTTATTGCATTTCGCGTTACAGTACAGCAAGACTGCCTCCACATATGCTCTGAGTGAGATATTGGATGGATTTTTTAGGAAATTCAAAGCAGCAAAAAAGCTTTTTGTTGCTTATTCACTTACTGAATTTTTGCTTATTTCACTACTGTCAGTCTGAGGTGGTTTAGGGGTTTTTATTGGCTTGTAAAGGTGGCCATGTTTATTAAAGTAAAAGGACCAACTTCCTGCTTTTTGGTCAGTTTTGTGCAAAAAAACTGGGAACTGCTCATAACCATTTTCTGTAGGAAAATTAAGCCATCTTGTGTCCAAAGAAGGGAGCCTGTTGCAGGGACCTCCAGGTGAGCTGCCCTGTGCACAACGCACTTCTGTGCAGAGACACCAGCTCACATCCACCAGCCCATAGCCAGCACACACTTTGCCTGGATGGCTCTCAGAGCCAGCATCGTCCTCCACACCCCTTGCTGCACCTCCAGCTCCAAGGGCAGCACACAGCCCCGCTGTCTCTTGTGCCCACAGCATACTTAAGCCCAGATACATGGTAAGATTTATACTAAGAAGGTATTGACAGCTCTAAGCTAAGTCTCAACTTTTCCTTGGTTATCTCAGTCCTTAACTTCCCGATGGCTTTGTGTTTGAGCTTGTGCCTGTCAAGCTGGCTTACTTGTCTTCTTCTGTATCAAAATGAAAGCATGGCTAGTTTAAAAGGGCTGACAACAAAATCCTCTAGTCTAAATGCAAGAAAGCAAATCAAAACAAAACAAAAACCCTACCTCAGCATAATCGTCTCTCTACAGCATGAGAAAGAAAAAAGTGACAGCAATCCACAAATTTTTAAATTATTTTTATTGATTCTCATTGATGTCCTTGCTGAAAAGTGAATAAAAGATTGAGTCATTTACTGAGGTCTATTCAAGACTTTTCTGATAGCTTAACCAATAATAACTGCATAAAAAACTCAGCTGGGTGGAGGCAGAGATCCTAAAAGGTATCTTTATAATAAGGGAAGAGCTCACAGAGCTGCCACAGGGCAGTATACTCACCCGTGAATACACCAGATGCATTTTGGCATGGAGGTTGAAGGGAAGAGTACCAGCACGGGCATCAGCTCTGCTGGTTCTGCCCTGCTATAGTCTATTGGGTTTGCACGGCCCAGCTTTGGTAGCCAGGGGTCTAAAGAGGTGGCTTCTATGAGAAGCTGATAAAAGCTTCCTCTTTGTCCGACAGAGCCAGTCCCTGGTAGCTCCAAAGATGCACGTGCCACTGGTAAAGGCTGGGCCAATTAGAAATACACCTCTGCAAAAACATATTTGAGAAGGAAAACTAAACCAAGTTATTGCATGGTTGTAATTGAGTCCAGAGAAGAGTAGGGTGAGAACATTCTGCAGACACCAAGGTCAGTGAAGAAGGAGGGGGAGGAGATGCTCCAGGCATTGGAGCTGAGATTCCCCTACAGACCCTGGTGCAGACTCTGGTGCAGACCCTGGTGCAGACCATGGTGAAGCTGTGCCCCTCCAGCCCATGGAGGTCCATGGGAGTGCAGAGATCCACCTGCAACCCATGGAGAAGATCCACACCAGAGCAGGTGGATGCCTGGAGGAGGCTATGACCCTGTGGGAGTGTGGAGAGAGGAGCCTACACTGGAGCAGCCTGTCCTTGAAGGACTGCACCCCATGGGAGAGTGACCCACACTGCAGCAGTTTGAGGGAGAGTGTTGCCCATGGGATGGACTCACATTGCAGCAGTTTGCAGAGAGCTGGGTTTTGTGAGATGGAGACACATCAGAGAAGTTCACGGAGAACTGTCTCCCATGGGAGGGACCCCACAGTGCAGCAGGGGAAGGGCTCCTCTCCCTGAGCAGCAGGAGAAACCACAGGTGATGAACTGACCATAACCCCCATTTCCTGTTTCCCTGCACTGCTGGGGGGAGGAGACAGAGCTGGGAAGGAGGAAGGGGGGAGGGGAAGGTGTTTTTAATGTCTTATTTTACTTCTCATTATCCTGCTCTGATTTTGTTAGTAATAATAAATACAGTTAATATCTCTAATTCCAGCCTGTTTTACCAGTGCTGGTATTTGGTGAGTGATCTCTCCCAGTCCTTATCTCAGCTCATGAATCGTCTGCTATATTTTCTCTCCCCTGTCCAGCTGTGGAGGGGAGTGATAGAGAGGCTTTGGTGGGTGCCTGGAGTCCGGCCAGCATCAACCCACTACAGAAGGGAAAGGCAGATAGGGAAATTTATTGTTGCTAGTAGTAAGTTATGATTTGACGAGCACAAGGAACTTATTTGCTGAATTATCTTTAAATCATCACATTTCAGAGTAGAACCACACTTTAAATATGGGAAATGTTATTTGCTGTATATGCATTATGTTATTAAGCATAATTAAAGTTGAAAGCCACGAACCACACTCAAAGCTACTGCAAGGGTATAGAACATTTCTGTGGCCAACAAAATAAAGTACCATATGCTGGAGAAGTCAGCAGGCAAGAAGTAATACACTTAGTAGCCTAAACTACAGTGTGCTGTGGGCCAGTATCTGTGCAAATATTTCAGAAATGAGTAATTAATAACTATTCCGAGAAACAACTATGTGACTACAAACATCATCATTTCTAGATATGCAGACTGCCAAAAACTAAACCTAAACTTTGGAGAACAAAACCTCTCTTTTTATGGGTGCAAAATTCTACAGTGCCCTGTTTGAGGCATCTCAAAGATAACATATCTAGCTAAAGTATTTCACCTCTTGACTTTTCTAGAAGCCTTGCTGTGATTTTTTCAGGCACTAAGTCACACAGAATATTCTATGTTTCCTTTGTACCCTCAGAAGTAGACAACAAAAGCTTTTTTTTCCTTTGTGTTATGTTTTATTCATAACCATTGAAAAGAAAAATTGAAACTCTGGTACGAGTCACTCTTTAGACTTTTCTATTAGAAAATTGAATGAGAACTGTAAATGGTTTCAGACACAGATACCCAGGACCAGCACTGGTAACAGAGCAAAAACTAATGCAGACCTGGAAAAGGCAGTTTCATAGCAATGTTTTAAAATGCAACTGAAATGAGACCTAATTTGCACTGGGATTGCCACCAGAATCGTTCCCTAGTGAAAGAAGTAAGGGCTATCTCTGAGACAAAAAATAATAGCTGCAGGCTTCATTAGACTCCAGAAGAGATGTGTTCTACAGCATGCATCCTCCTGCCACAGCTCCGGACTCTGAGCACCCTCAAGGGAACCAACTCTCCCCAGAAAGGTCACCACTGGCAAGAGTGGTGCAAACATGATCCACAGTGGCTCTTCCTCAGCCAGAGGCATCCGGTCTAATGGTTTGGGATGTTCTCAGCTAAAAGAGAGTTTCTCCATCTCTATTGGAACAATCCCCTTTCTCAACCTGCATAGCACTGAAATGGTGACAGACGGAGCCTGATTCTGTTTCACTGCTATTTCTGATATCCAATACTTGGTAAAAATGCCCTCTAGGCTAGAGGGTATACTACCCATGTTCCCAGCCAACAACACAGAGTTTGCATTAGCAGAATGTACTGAACTGTGCCTGGTTTCAGTCTTCTACATTCATAGGTAGCCATGAGGAATAAATCCCACATTAGAGAAGCTTGACATGTCTGCTCATGTCTGCAGCCAGGTTGTCCCCCAGGTATGTGGAGCACAAAACTTCAGCTCTTTCTAAGCAAAAGGCCAAAGGGATAAAGAGTCAAAACATGCTCTCTAAAGAAGTCACTATCTCATCTGTTCCCATTCCTCTAGCTCTGCACAAATTTAACTAATGAAATATTGAGAAGAAATTGTGTCTTTTTTATGGAAAAAAAAAAAAAGGAAGAGGAAGGGATCCTGGGGGCTACAAAGTTAGAACAGCTTCTGTAGAGATAGATCACTCACTGAGAAAAATACAGTAGTTATGAGATGTTTAGGCAATTCATCACCATTTAGATTAAACTACATTGGTATAAGCGTATGCGAACATACCAGGGCCGTGAAAATGAGGGCTATAGAAAAACCCATGCTATAGCCCTATGTAAATAAAAGTGAAATACATTTAAAATAAAACTTCTGATTACAATATTTCTTTATTTCTTTCTTTTGATTGCATTAAGCAACACCAGTGAATTTATCAGTAGTGGGGTTTTTTCCCAAAAGAAGGGGCACCCCCCACTGTTCTCTACCATGTGTGGACAGAGAAAAAAAATCATTCACATTCCTTTAAATACCACAAAACAAAACAGATGAAAAACCCCAATGAGCTCATATCTATATAAATACTATTACATTTGTGTCATGTACTTTTTATATCCGATGAACTGTAGTCTTAGAATGTTAACAAAAACCATAATGTTTGCACCCACAGTTCATAGTTTAAAAAACTTACAGTTGATAACAGGAGTCCAATGCATTTTATGCACACTATCTATCCACTTAAAAAGTGGGGGTGGGAAGAAAGCAAGGAAAGTACCAGGGGCCTGATCCTGCTCCCATGAAAGAAAGTGGGAAGTTTGCCATTAAGATGCTGGATGGTGCCTTTGGTTTTGCTGGCAGAACTGTATGTGACTTTTTGTTTCTCCGTGGCTAAAACACAGTCATTTGCTGCCCTCTAGAAGCAGGCTGACACATACACTTTCGTTTACTTCAGTACAGGCCCTCTCACTGTAATTTTAAAAATGTACCTAGCAACAATGAAGAGCAATGTCGAAGGACTAGAGGGATGGGAGGAACTACAAGGTACTGAGAATTTTGAAGCGTTCTCTAAATTCAGTTATTTGGTAACATCACCGATTATTCTGTTTGAAACATGTAACAGTGGCATGTATTGCTCCTGGGATCATCAAATTTTCAAGAAGAAATTAACTCAGATTATTGCTTTATCCTGCTTAATAAAACTGGAAGTTAACAGAATAGAATCATAAGTGCTTTATTTAATGCCCAACCCTCACCACACACCAGACACTGAGAGGAAGGGGAGATTCATCAGGTTAGGACAAAAAAATCACAAAGTAAGTCACCGAGTATCAATTATGTGGAATGTTTTGATAGCTAAACGTTTTATTGCCTCCAAAAGTAGTAGCAATCTCATCTACTAATAATAATTATTCATCAAGTGTTTAGAATTTCTTTTCAATTTTATTTTGGTTTTATTAGTAGGGAAAAAAGAAGCCTAAAAACCACTGGGAAGTGTCTAGTTTCCACAAACTCCCCAATGGCCTAGGAATTAAATTTATTTTAAATTTAAACTAACAAACAAACAAAAAAAAAAAAAACCTTCAGAAAAAACCCCAAACCTTCTAACTTCAGCTCCAAGAGGTTAAAGAATCCAAGCATGAAAGCAATGAATGAATAGCACTCAAATGTCACAATACCATTAAGCCATCATTGCGAAATGCAATTAGATTACAAGTATACAGTTTTCTTAGATCTTTATTTATTCATTTATTTAATATTTCACTTCCATCACAAGTGGCTTTTATGTCTGAAATATGTAAAAGTAGAAATACTGTTCTAGTACCAGTCCACAAACAGCCAAATGCCATTAAGTCATACCCCTCACACCATGCTCATTGCTATATTATGTTCCTTGAAGTGGCAATGGACTTGCAGACCAAGCTTTGAACAGCTGAAAAGTTCTTGATTCTCCTTACATCTGACTAATACTATCAGAAAAATTTCCCACTTAAGGATATATGCACTAACCTACCAAAAATCAGTTCATATTTAGCAGCCATTTAAAAAAATTTGTCTTAGAATCACCAAGCTGTTTATATTGGAAAAGACTTTTCCAACCTGTCAAGTCCAACCATTAAGCCTGCATTTGCTTCTCTTCTCAGTACTTTGACAACAAGTATAAGCAGGACAGGCTTGCAACTTTAAATCTGAAGTTAGGTACTCATAAGATTCAAACTGAATGTGACTCTTGTTGCTATATGACATTTCAGAGACAGAGAGAGACCTTCAAATTAAGATTTTGGCAGATGAAATATATTTCTGATGTCTCATTTAAATGTCAAAATTTAGGTAAAGTGAATCTGTAGGTGCTTATATCTCCTAATAACCATTTGCTAGTAATGCCAATGTTTCACACTTTCCAGAATGAGTCTGAGTATTTTTCGTTTGAAGTGTAAATCGAAGATTCAATAAGTCTTCTCAAGTACACTCACCCCCTAACCAGATCTATGCTATTTTTGCTTCTAATTGACTTGTCTGAACTCAAACCTTATTTTAAACTGAGGTAAGGTAAGCAGCAAGGTCAAGACAGAGGGTCCAAGAGCTTAAGCAGGTTTTCTGTGAATAAAAAATAGTTGAACAGTCTTCCAAAGAACAGCAGCAAGATAGAGTTTAATCACTTTGGTTATTTGAGTCAACTGCAAGGTCAGTAAATGTGTATACTCTCACACAAAAATACAAACAGAAGGTGGGTCATGCAAGTCAGGCCCTGACCAATCCAGACCAGTGTAAGGTTAACTATTTTAAACACCCTTAAGGAGTGAATGTCAAGCCAGGTACTCCCAAAGTTTTCTCAGATTGCTGGCTGTGGAGTTTTTAGCTAAATAAAGTATGGTGTGGATGCCACCAAGTGGTAGCTGTTATCATATACCAGTGTCTTCAGCGTGACCTCACTCTAGGCTAACGCTTCAGCTGCAGAAAATATTCCTGGTACAACCATTTGTCAGGAAAGGAATATTACTATTGCAAAAAGAGGAAAAGAATTCTCTAAGGAAAAAATTTGATTCCTACTGCTAATGACAGAACTGTCATGGACTTAAATGAAACCAATACCAACTTCCTTTTGCAACCTTAAAAAATACTTATAATCTTCTAAGAGCAAATTCAAGGTTGATCAAGAGACCAGACCTGCAGTTCAGATTTACAGGAAACCTGCCAGAGAGATCCCAGGTGTACCTGGAAGACACCTTCTGTGTATAACCGATTCTTTGGGTGTATATATACACCGGTAAATGTCATAGGGCCATGAAACAAATCCAAGTATCGCTTAATTGTCTTATCGCTACCCTATTTTTGGCAGTTGCAAATTGTTCTCTCTCAGACAAAGTATAGGCACAGTGCTGGGAACAATTTCCTCTGGGGAACAATCACAAAAGCCAGTTGGCTGAAATTGCTCCAGGCTTGCCATGCCCATTTGCTCTGCGATTAACTCCCTGCGCTCCCTACCATCCTTCAATGTTATTGCAGCAAGGTTTGCAAATATCTCATAAACCACATCTCAGGACATATATAGCCTCAGTTCCATGCCATAAGAGCACTCACGAGGGCTATTTCATGCCTTTGCATTATTTCAGCCATGGTGACTTGGCAAGAGGCCCACAGGATCCAACCAGGCACACAGCACAGAGGTTGGCAACCTGCTCCACTACCCCTCCTGAGCCAGGAATTACAGCAAGGGTATAAGACAACCCCTGCCACTTGCTGTTGGGAATTCTGGGAAGAAGTTGCTTATGTGAGAAGCAATTTAGAAACACACCCTATGTTCTCATTCTTGGAGAGCATTATAGACATCCTTCAGGAATTCTGCCACAACTACCAGCATAAGTCTGGCACAGAAGACATGAAGAACCTTCCACCAAAGATATTGCACCTGGTACATGCTGGAGATACCTGGTTCAAATACATGAGCTCTATCTGTATCATCACTCTTCCAACCTCACTCACTTCAGTTGTGAAGGACCTAGGAGAAAAACTCTGCCTGCTGAATGGGGCAATCTAAGAACTCTCTACTCTCTGCTCTACTTTTCAGGCAGCAAAGTGACTTGCCAATTTTGTAGTTTAATAAATACCAAATTGAAAGTGAATAATTCTGACTTGCTTGTTCTTGTTGACTCATACTCATTTCAATAATAAAGTATGTCTGGAAAATAACTATTTACTAATTAAAATTATGTACTATGTTAATAATACAAGTGTCTATTTAATTAATGTGTTTATTAACACAGTTATCTGAAAACAAAAGGCAGATTAGATTGCTTCTGGCACTAGCCTGAGGGGAATGGCAAAACAGCCTGGCTCCACTGCCTACCTTCATCAATCAGAGCCCTGGAAAGCTGAGCAGTCTGTGACGGTGCTACCGCCACTGAAGGAACAAGGGACACTACTGCAGAATGAGTAGCAGGCCTGCCCTCCAAAACTTTTCTTCACCATCTATACACTAAGTTCAAATAAATACTTTGGTTTTTACTAAAGATTTCCATGGCAATGCATAGTAATAGTCTCTTTCCAAAAGTCCCCTCTGCCCTGCCTTTCGAACAACAGAAGTAGATTGGCACAGGCCCTTTGTCTTTGGCAATGTTCACGATGTGCCCACACAGCTCAGGAACCTTGAGCAGGCTTCAGGTGAAGCATTCTGACAGTTAATCTGGGATTTCTACAGCACAACCTACAAAAACTGGAGCACCATTTGTTGATACTAATGAATAAAAACATTCAGAATCACACAGACCATGACTGCGAGAAAGAGATGTTTTCCAATTCCTTCCCTAGAATATGAATCAGTACTCACCAAACATTACTGAGATCATGGTCTGCATCACAACAAATACGATTACCTGAAATGGAGTATCAAACATCATAAACCAGTGTCAACACAGAACATTTTCATCTGTCCATATTTGAGCAGTAGGTTTTAATGATAAACCAGAAACAACGTGGATAAGTCAGGCTGGTGAAGCAAGCCAAGGTCTTAAGGTCCTACTACATAAATAAGATGCTGGGAGAAACAAGTCTGAAAGTTTATATGGTAAAAAAAAAGTGGCAGTAACACTAAACAAAACCTTACTGTCTGACAAATCACTGAAAACAAGACACATCCAAAAAAAGCTGTACAGCAGCATGTTCCAGACATATTCTGCATTTCACCTTTGAACTCAGTTTGCATAAAGAGAAGCATGGGAGCAGAAAAACTTACACAAAGGTAAACAAGAAACCAAACAAAAGAACTCCTCTTAGTTTACAAGAAGAATAACACCTTAAAAACATGAGTGCCTGTGCTGAACAAAGACCCTGCTAGCCCGACATCCTGCCTCTGACAGCAGCTAAAGCTCTTTTACAGAAGTAAGGAAACAACAGGCAAATGCATAAATCATCAAGGGGCTGCTATGCTTTCACCAATACTGACAAAACGGATGACAGAAGGTTATACCGGCCTGCGGGTATTAGCCTGAGGAAACAATGTTTTACTGTTTTTCTAATTATGTTGACAATTTTTTTTCTCTAACAAACTAACTGATTTTTAATTAAGATATCTGAAACTTGGTATTGGAGACTTGTGCATCAGAGAAGGATGTTTCCCAAAAGCTGTCTCTTGTTCCTGAGAAAATACAGAACTAGGAATAAGAGGTGGTCTAGTTCCTGCATTAAGTAAGGGAACTGCAGACCCAAAGAAGTGAAATAGCAGGAAGAGGGAAACTGTTGCAGGAAGAGGAAACACTTGAAGTTATTAAAACTCAATAATGGCCAATCTGCTAGAAGCTAAACCTCTCTGCTAAAATTAGTGTTGTTTGACATCCAAAGTCTACAGTGATTGCCTTTCAATACATATAATAAGATTTGATAGCATAGGTGAACCTGAAAATGAAATGTTATATAAAAAGTTTAAAGATTGCAAAACAGATATTCTAAAGTTATAAACACACTGTGAGAAAAGAAGCAGTAACATGAATATATAGGCAGCTCATCAACTATATACAGACAACCACATAAACTGCAGTGCAGAGATGAACCTCTGGACCTGCATGGATCACTCAGTAATTACTATACCATATAAATTAATGTCAGTTAAATAAAACAAAAGTTGACTGAACATTCTCTTGGTATTTCACATATATCTAGGACACACTCATTGATGAAATTCTAACCCAGAAATATGGCTTTACCTTACTAACGGCTAAGGCATTCCCTAAACATGATGGAAGAAATTCTATCCCAATTCATGTTCCTGAAGTTTCCACAGACTTATGCATACCCTGTTTTTTCTGCCCAGCAATGGCAGGCAATTCTTCACTGCTGCTGAACACTGCTGGAGTTGCATACTGTTGTTCAATAAAACAGTACAGAGAATTTACTCAAGCTGATTTAAGTCAGGAGGAGTCTGTTGCTTATCCTCTGGAGGAATATTGGAAAACATTGTCAATTGGATATTTCAGAGCTTTCTTATCTACAGAATTTGTCATTTATAAGATGTCATCATCTTCAGTATGTTATTCTGGAAACTTACTTAGAGGTAATGAGCAGGAAATTTGGCATTACTTTCAACATAATTCTACATAATTATTTCTAAATCATAGTACAAAAATATTTTTCCACTCCATGATTTATGCAGCTTGTGCTCTTGTACACTCTGATGACTCAAAATTTCAACAGGCCCTCATGACATTATTTTCGACTTTCTATGTGCAGCTGGAGCTGGTGGGCCATTTATTCCAGGACTATCTACAGCATCATATTAAGAACTATTAAGTCAAACCATGTGTGAAATCAGCATATACAATTTAAGTTTTTTAATGTCTATGCCAAGTACCATACTTCAGGACTGAAGTAGAATTAGTTTGCAATAACTGAAGATGAGCTGTCATTCCTCTTTCGTGGCATATTCCAATGACAAGTACTTCTTGAACTTTAATCACAAGCAACTTTTCCTTATTTTCAGTCTTTTAGTCTCTCATTAAGTGGCAGTCTCTGTTTCTCATTGACCCATAAGTTGAAGCAAATAGATTGTACTTCTTTTTACTGTTTGTACAGCACCTCATACAGCACCATTCTGCTGTTTATTAAGAATTTCTGGGTGTTCTGGAACTTGCTTTGCTTGACCTTTCCTGGGTAATTAAGTCCAAACATGCTCTAAGTAGCAGAATAGATGTTTTCAACTTTCAGAGCTCAGAATTTTTGAGTGAGAGGTCCTGCTGGAGTACAGGTCCTTGTGAAGAGACAAAACTACCTCAGGAGACCAGGAGATTGCCCAAAGAACATGTCAAGGGCAATGACTTGTAATTAAGCACTCAAGAGCAGGATGTTATCTGAGAACAAAAACCATGGGAAAAAAAAAATAAATTAACGGGATAAGCTTTGCTCTGGTACGTCAGTTTTCTGCATATAGGATAAAGTGCTTAGATGTAAGTGGAGTTAGGTGAAGAAAACAATAAAATGGAATGGTATGTCTCAGAAAGCATGCCACATAAAAAGCATGCAGACAGTAGAAACTACATAACTGAAGGGGAATTTGGGGAAAAAAATCTCCCTCAAAAATCCATCCAGAGACAGATTGTACTGCACCCTGATAATAAACAATGTGATGCAGTCGAGAGACGGGTGATGGAGTTGTAATTCAGTGGTAGCTGTGTTTAATGAATAAGATCTAAGAGTGGTAAACTTGGATCTTGCTACACTGTGGGGAATTACAGGATTGCACAGTCATAATAGTGACGTCATTATTTGCTAGGTCATTTAGCTGATTTATTAGATTATTAGTAGTGGGTGAATTTAACAATAAACATTGAAGCCTATCCTCTCTGGCCTGCAGCTGAGACAAATTAAAATCTCCAGGTAACAGCTGCCCTCTCACCCTTGCATCCTCTGAAAGATATTTTTGGTTTAGATATATTTGTCTGCCAAGTCCTTAAGGGCTGCAAACCTTTGGAGTGTGTTTTACCACTGATTTCACAAATTTGCCTTAAGAAAAACTGGCAACATTTTGGTTTAGCTTAAGTTGGTGCAAACCACTAATTAGATCCTCATTATTTGAAGAATATTTTGCTTTATGTGAATTAAAGTTTTTGCTGAAGTGATCTAAATTATCTACTTTCAACAGAAAAACCAAGATGTAAAGTTAAAAACCAAATTTTAACTAAATCAGTTTCTATTCACATGCTCATGAAAGCCTATAAAATTCTTTTCATGCATGTGTGGTAGCAGCACTCACTTTCTCCCCGGCTGACACATGGGGACAAGCAACCTTTCACGACCCAAGGTGGGAATGGGAAGAGCAGAACCCCTTGGCCCACAGACAGGGTCCCCAGCCAACGGGGCAGAGATATTTCTGCACCATGACCAGGTATGACCTGACGAGGTTATCCATGGGGGTCCTGCTGGACACCCCCTGGGTGTGGTTTTCCTTGGAGCAGAGGGTCTGTGAGGCGAAGCCAGACACCCAAAGAGACTTCCAGGACTGAGTGCCCCTCACCACTCTCTCCCAGGGCAGTGACTATTTTCCTACTGGACATCCCTGAGTGATCCTTTGACCCTTAGATCTTCTGGGTACCCTTGAGTGAGAGGCCTCTTTGTGTGCGTGTGTGTGTGTGTGTGCGCATGTATGTTTTGTGTAATAACATAATCCCAGTGGGGACACCAAACCTGTAACCTGTTAAATGCCATGGGAGCATCACCCCTACCCACCTTGTTCATTACTTTTGGCCATGGGTTTTGGTTGCAAATTAAAGTTTGTTATCTGCATGAAGTTGCCATGTACTTCTATGCCAGCATGCTGACAGGCCCTTAGCTCCCAGGGATGACTGTAATATCAGATGGGTTTGTGTTGGACACAGCACAGTTCCCACTTTCCCCCTTTATGAGTCTTTTCTGCATTAGTCTCATATAGCATGTGCAGGGACTCTGAGACAGGACCACGGCCACACAGTCCTGAAGTCACATTCCCTACACATTACCACTTACAGAGAGGGTGTTTGGGTTTTAAAAATATTTTTGGTTTAGTTTGGTTTCGTTTTGTTCTTCTTTTATTTTTAAGACCTTTCCTGGTGCTCCATGGGATTTTTCCCATGGCTGCTCAACCTCAACAGCTCTCCCTCAGGTGAAGACAGGTTGGCCAGTTCCCCTGGTACTCCTTGCCACTTGCCAAGGCTGGACATGCCAAAAAAGGAGACTTTACAAAAAAAAGTTCCCTATTCTTTTTTTTTCTGCTCCTGTACCAACCCAGACCTTGACACTGCACTTGTCCTTGAACAGACCCGGCTCCTGCCCTTGGGCGGGCTCAGGTGTGGGGAGCACCTGGATGACTCCAGTCACTAAGTGGTGTCCCTCAGGGATCACCACTGGGCCCAGTCCTAGTCAGTGTCTTCATTGATGATCTGGATGAGGGAATCAAATGCACCCTCAATAAATTTGCAGATGACAGTAAGTTCGGCAGGAGTGTTGAAAGGATCTGCAAAGGGACTGGACAGGCTGGATCAACGGGCCAAGAGCACCTGTATGACGTTCAACAAGGCCAAGTGCCGGGTCCTGCACTTGGGTCACAACAACCCCCTGCAGTGCTACAGGCTGGGGGAAGAGTGTCTGGGAAGCTGCCCAGTGGCAAAGGACCTGGGCGTGCTGGTTGACAGTGTCTGAAGATGTGCCAGCGTGTGCCCAGGTGGCCAAGGCAGCCAGTGGCATCCTGGCCTGTATCAGCAATAGCTTGGCCAGCAGGACCAGGGCAGGGA